>JAULBR010088542.1:0-12676 GCA_032355825.1 Melanodrymia aurantiaca
ATTAAAGTGTGGAGTCATCTGTACGTGAAACCAATGATGAAAAAACTTAAAGAGAAGAAACCGTTAAAAAAATTTGTGTTTGAAGTGAACGATTTGACAAGAATTAGTTATTTACGTAAAGCATTCACAAAGGAGCAGGACTTGAGGTGGACAGAAGAATTGTTCAAAATACATTCTAGAACTCGCCGGCAAGGTATTCCCATTTATAGATTGCGTGATTTTCACGACGAAGTAGTGAAAGGTATATTTTATACATCCGAACTTCAGAAAGTGAATAAGAATCAAGACATTCTCTGGAAAATCGAGAAAGTATTGAAGAAAACGAAGAGACAGGGGAAAGTGTATTATTTGGTTCGTTGGCTAGGGTGGCCGGCTAGTTTCGATTCGTATGTAGAAGAAGACGATCTGAAAACTGTGTGAATTATGGAAAAGTACGTTATACTGAAGAGCACTGATTCTAAATCGGTGTTTCCTGACAATAATCCCTATCATTTCCGCGTAAAGTTAAATCAGAGATTAACGTTTGAAGGCGTTTGGATTGTGTCTCTCGTGGATTTAAATTTTGGAGAAATTGATGTACATGGTATGAACGATTTTGAAGTGGACGTGTTGTGTAATCTATGCGATAGCAGTCTTGTGGGTGATTCATTCGTGCCACTGTTGAGACGTGTCGATTTACGAGACGGGCCTCGCTACGAGTTTAGCACGCTGTGGAACATGCACGTGGTAGTGAAAGACAGTGCTTACGTTGATATTCGTATAAAAGCATCATCATCGAGCGCTCCAGTTTCATTTATCAGAGAGACTACGAGTGTGACACTACTGTTACGACGTTATCCATTTCTGGAGTAATTTACCATGGATCGAAAATTGTACGTGCCCGATGTAAATAAATGGTTGAAGTATTTTGATAAACGAGGAAAGCGTGTCGTTCATTCAAACAAGCAGGTGGGATCTGGAGTCGCGAATTATAAGCACAAGTGGTTTTCATACATGATTCCGATCGTACCGAGCCATTCAATAAGTGACGACGACAAAAAAAATAAAAATACAGCTAAAATAGAAGTGACGTCACAGTCCCAAGACGTCGTCGAAAGAGCCGAAGCCGAACAGAAACGCACCAGGGCTATAAAAAGAAAAACCGGTGATCAAATTGTCACAAGCAAAAAAGTCAGACGCATGACACAACGCAAGAAACGTGCACCCGCAAAGAAGTATAGATCACCTGTTGACGAAAAAGATATATTTGTATAAACAAGATACATTATGTCGCTGCTGACTGACAAAGACTTTGTGGAAGGTTTACCCAGTGCACTGGATCTGTTTTCTATGCCCCCGTACCAAACGAGTGTGTTTCAACATTATTACGTGGACGTCAGACCAGTCAGTCAAATTACTGATTCGGCACCGGTAGAATTTCACATATCAAACGGTGGAAGCGACTACGTGGATTTGAAACGAAGTCGTTTACATGTTAAACTGAAAGTTAGTCACTCTGACGGTACAGTACTCGCTAAAGACGAACACGTGGCAGCGGTAAATTTATTCATGCAAGCTTTGTGGTCGCAAGTCGCCGTGTACTTACAAGGTCAGCTGGTGAGTTCGGCGAACAATCACTATCAATACAAAGCATACATTCAAACCTTACTGAATTATGGAGCGGAGGCTAAACAGACCCAACTTCAGTCTCAATTATTTTACAAGGATATCGGAGAGACGCAAGCAGACATCGAAAGCACCGATCCCATTACTGGTACTAATTCTGGACTGTCGGACCGAGGAGCTCTCATCGCCGACAGCAAAACGATTACCATGGAAGGACCTCTGTGCGAAGATATCTTTAACATTGGAAGATATTTAGTAAATAGAGTGGATATGAATATTAAATTATTTCGGAGCTCCATACCGTTTTGTCTGATGTCCGGCAAGTCGGGTCAGGAGTACAAGATCGAGTTGCAAGATATTTACTTCAAGATATGCAAATTAAAGGTCAATAGCGCACTAATTTTAACCCACAACAAACTATTCGAGCAGTCCAACGCATTGTATCCTTTTACTAAAACCGAAATTAAGATGTCGAGTATTTCATCTTCTCAACAGAGTTACGTGTGGGACAGCGTGTTTCAGTCGCAGTGCCCGGGTAAACTGGTTGTTGGTTTTGTCGACGGTGACGGTGTTACGGGATCATATACAAAGAATCCGTTTAATTTTCAAAGTTCGTTTGTGAAAACGGTGGCATTGTATCTAGATGGTGTCAGTGTACCAGGTCGACCCGTCGAAGCAGACGACGTGAGCGCCTACGTGAATATGTTCGAGGGAGTCAGCAGATGGGGACAAGACAGTGGAAACTACATCGAAAGAACAGAATTTTCCTTGGGGAACGGCTTGTTTGTGTTTAGTCTCGAACCCGTTTTCGTTGATTCTGATTATCTGAACCTGCTCAACAGTGGGAATTTACGGTTAGAAGTACTGTTTAAATCGGCATTGACAAAGACAGTCAGTTGTATTGTATACGGGGAATTTCCTAGCTTGATTGAAATCGACCAGACCAGAAACGTGTTTGTTAAATAGGTGAGAGAGAGAGAGAGAGAAAAAAAGAAGAAAAAAACATGAATGGACATCAGCTTCAATGTGCGATAAACTGTGACACAGATCTTCGTTCACGTATTGTTGGTGTTTACTCGAGCGACGCACTACCACGAATACACCGAGGTGGAAGCTGGGGTTTTATTGTTAACACAGACCCATCTAACCTGAGTGGTACACACTGGCTCGCGGTATATTTTGACAAAAACAAAGCAGAGTTTTTTGACAGCTTTGGTAAACAACCCGAGTATTACAATATAAAGTTTGTAGAATTTTTAAACAAACATTGTACATCTTATGTTTACAATAGTAAACCCCTTCAAGGTGTGAACGCCAGAACATGCGGATTTTATTCTCTTTTTTATCTGCTACAGAAATGTAAAACTGAACTGAAAATGAACGATATAGTGAATCAGTTTGGTGATGACACGTTACAGAATGATGTTTTTGTATCTACCTTTATATGTAAATACTTTAGATATTGTAGTCCATCTTGCATTCCATGTAACCGATAGTTTGTTGTTGTAATTTAAACATATGCTATATATTGTACACAATCATGTATCCAGTTTATGTTGTTATAAAATATTGTACCCAATCATGTATTGATGTAATTCAAAATATTTTAAAATAAAATACATTGTGTCACAAAACGCTGGTCTGTTATATTTTAAAACAATAACCGGTATTAGTTTAGTAGATAGTATTGTGAATATTATTGAAAGGGAAGTAACTCTAATTGAACTGATAGAACAGAAAAATTATCAACAATCATGAAGTCGAGTAATGTGCTTTCGATGTTTATGACATTAATCATTGTTGTTGGATGCGCTGGTACAATACGCTTTGTGGATAAATGTAAGGGATACCCTCAAATGGTTTGTGAAAATCACCATAATGTATTGGAACATCTCAGCGGTGGCTCATTCCCGCTTGTTAGAACATTACTTAATCGAGGTGGATCCATCAAAATACGAATGTCTCTATTTCCAAAGATGGAAAGGATCATTGGAAAAGATGTAACCTGTGAGTCCTTGATAATAGACAATGATCGCTCTATCGACGTTAATAGTAAAGCATGTGGTAAGTTTATTTATTGTTTTGTGTTTATGAATACAATTCATATTAAAATATAAAAAAATTTAAATGGAAAATTTATCAAACTTACAACAAAAATATATTGATATACATGTAATAACAATCCCACACAACTCTTATCATTCCATACATTACATAATGAAACCTGTTTAAGGTATTCAATATTCTATTAAGTACATCAATGAATTCATCTTATAATAATTAATGTGTTATCTTGTAATATCTAATTACAAAACGTTATTAATACTTATAATTTTATAAATTCATTATATTATATTATATTATATTAGTTTTTTTTGTATAATTATAAAAAAAACAGTAAACCTTAACCAGAGGACCTCAACCACCTCAACCAACTTAACCACCGAACCAAGCAAACAACAAACTATAACCAAAGGTAATTAATGTTTGCTTAGTTTGAAAATATATTTATAATGTTGATTTGAAGTACCTAGTTTTTCTTGTTTAAAATACTAATTTTTGTTAACTAAGTTTATGATTATTTTAATTTACTAACCTAATTTATTAAGTTTATTACATTACTAACCTACTTTTGTTTAATTTACATTAAATAATGATTTGATCATAGTTGAAAAACAACCAAGTTAAAACACGTTTTGTTTATAGATTTACTGTCTTCATAATCAATAACCATATTCACTAAATTAACAATAACAGATAATAATACTTAATTATTTATTTATAAAAAATATACAGACTTAAATATTCACTAAATTAACAATAACAGATAATAATACTTAATTATTTATTTACTAAGAAATTAAAAAATACTACTACACGTACTACTACTACTACTACTAGTATTACTACTACTACTTAGTCAATATATGTAACAGTAGGCGGGGAAATGTTTGTGTATTTTCTGGATGCCTCCAACAGAGACATCAACTGCGCACCACGTCCTTTTGGGATTTTTTGCAGTTGATGCTGCTCCCGATTGAGTGTTGACAATATTTGTCCACGTCCTCTTTGAACACTGGATGCAGTTCCTTAAAACAAATAACACAGTTTATTATTATTATTATTATTATTATTATAATCATTAGTATCATTATTGTTGATCTTCCTTTATTAACAACTTGCTAATTATTTATAACTGCCCCCTGTTTATAAAAAATAATATACATTTAATGTAGGTTCATAGAAGTTCAAATATTAATTTCAGTGTTCGAAATTTGTCTGGGTTAAAATACTATATGTGTTACACTAATAATAATAATAATAATAATAATGGTAATATAACCATGCGTCAGACGTCCAATAAGCGATGATTTTTATAATCGATGTTTCTAGTGTCGTAGTTAAATAAAACGAACTACAATGTACTTTACTTTACACTGTTTAGAAGGGAGTTAACTATTATTATTATTACACTGTAAAAAACTAACCAGCATGCGATTGAACTCCTGTCGCTACCATTAGCGGTTGCTGCTGCTGCTGCTGATGATGATTTTGCTGATTTTGCTGCTGATGATGCTGCGGTTGTTGATGTTCAACCTGCTGAGACTCATCAGCATCCTCAAAAACATCTAGATTCATCATATCCGACTCCTCGGCAGCTTCTTTTTCTATATTATCTATTATGTCAATTATGTCACTCCCGCGCTCAATAAGAGCGCGGAATGCCATTGATGAAAATGACATTGATTTTCTCCCCGTCTTCGTCACTTTATTTAAGTGCACATAAATCTGGGAATTACCCTCCCAGAGTTTTATAACGGCATTATCTCTAAACCAAAATGTTACTTTTTTTGATGAGTTCATCTTTAAACAAAATTTTAGATCAAGAATATTCGGCGCAGAGTGACACGAACTCTTGCGTTCCCAGTTTTATAAAAACGTGTAACAATAACGTAGCATCTGTAAAAACGATTGGTAGATATCTATTTGACCAATAGAACATATACCACTCGTTTTTACCACGAGTTACTGTGTTTAAAAGATGACGCTTTTTTTCTCTTCTGTTTATTTAGCTATAAACGAATTTGATATGTCATGATTAAGTTTCTATTCATTATAAAAATCGTGAGTGTCACATATGTCTTAAACTAATTCTAGTTTCAATGATAGTGTTTACTACTTTGAAATTAGAAATTTCTACGTCTTTTCAAATGAAGTTTTGGGTTAATTGAATAATCGACAAATATATAAAAGTATTGTGGTTGTTCGGACATCCAAAACTATTTTAAGACGTTCTCATTGAAAGAGTAAATTTCGAGATTCCTTTTTAGTTTTGAACCTTCTATTTAACTATAGAAATGTCAGCTGTCAGGTATATTAATGCTCTTGGGAAAAATAAATATAAGTTCACGTCCGAGAGTATATTTCTTTGAAATTTGTAATTCCTATATCTTTTGAAATGACTCGTTCTGGTCAGTAAATTGTACTTCAAACATAAACTATTCTGTTTAATCAACCATGCAAGACTATTTGCGACACACGATCTTTTGTTCACTTTTAATAGCATCCGTTAGCAAACATTCTTTTAAACGTGTTAACTTAGAAACGCGGAGTGTATTTCCCACGAAACTGTACTTATTAAGTTGATATAGATTTATTAATTTCAGAACAAATTGTTTTACAAAACGATTATGAAAATAGTACATTACAAATGTATATTGTGGGAAAAGTAATAGCTGTTAGCTACATTTTTAGTTACAGTTGTTTGATATAAATATATGTTACGTTGTCACAACAATGAGTAAAAACCCGTCTCCCACACGTGCTACTATTTTAAGTTAGTGTTTTTAATGTAAATATATGCTACGTTTGTCACACCAATGAGTAGAAACCCGTCTCCACACGAGCTTCTATTTTAAGTTACTGTTTGATGTGAATATATGATACGTTGACATATCAATGAGTAAAAAGACGTCTTCACCGTTGCTACTCTTTTATATGTTGTATAGAAAGAACAGTTCATACCATATACTTTAATGTTTTTGTTTTGTTAAATATGTAAAATATTTTATAGAAATTAGTCTCTCGTAACACCATAGGAGGGACTGATGTACTCGTATTTTTAAAATAAATGTAAAAATATACGGTACATAAAATAAACACCGCGATATACGAATACTGGATCAACTGAGTTTTACATGTTCACACTGCTGAATAGTTCATTGTTTTTAAAAAGCACCTGTTATAACTATAGTAACATATTTTATAATAGATGTAGTCTTTAAAGGTATACTCTCGAATACTTTGATACATTAGTAAAGATGTTATACGAAAATAGTTAATCTTTATTAAGTTAATTATTTCCATAGTTTTGATAGTTGTATAAAACCTGTTTGATAGTTGCACAAAACCTGTTTGATAGTTGCACAAAACCTGTTTGATAGTTGCACAAAACCTGTTTGATAGTTGCACAAAACCGCTCTTGTAAAGCGGAGAGGGTGTGGTGTAATGTAAAGCATTGTAAACGTTTGATGTCATCACTGACTGACTTAATTAAACAGTTTATGATTGGTTAACTAAAAAAAAAAAACGCGGGAAAAAATACTATTTCTTTAAATACCATTGCGTCTCACAGTTACGGGCACTCTGACTTCGGAGCG
Organism: Melanodrymia aurantiaca; assembly: GCA_032355825.1. NCBI lineage: Eukaryota > Metazoa > Mollusca > Gastropoda > Neomphalida > Peltospiridae > Melanodrymia > Melanodrymia aurantiaca. The sequence continues at coordinate 7,266 of JAULBR010088542.1, forward strand.
CTACCACTGAATCTCTTGCTTTACCACTGGATATTGATCTACCACTGAATCTTGCTTTACATGAAAGGTAAGATTTATTTTTTATTTATTTAATTTTTTTTTTTTAAATTTTTTTTTTTTTTTTTTTTTAAATTTTTACACTTCAAATTTTATCAACATAGGATATTATAAAGTGATATATATATATATATATATATATTAAAAATAGTTTAAACGTTTAATACCACTGTAACTTGAGAAATAAAAATCAGTTAACATTAAGGAAGTTTAATTAAAATACTTTAGGTGTTATAACTTGAAAAAATATATCATATCAATTTATTATTCAGTAATATATTATTATTATTATTATTATGATGAAAAGTTAGTACAAATTATTTATTTATTTTTGCAGGATACTAAAAGTGTTCATGTAAGATGTTATAAAATGTGATCCAAAAAAAACAAACAAAAAAAACAAAACAAAAATGTAATCAATAGAATTGTCAGTTTTACAAAATGTAGTTTTTGAAAATGTAATCAATAAAAAATGTATAGTTTGATAATGTAGTTAGTTAATCAAAAAAAAAAATGTAATCAATAAGTTTAAAAACATGTAGCTTAGTCAAAAAAATGTAATCAAAAAATAGTTTGTCATGTAGCTTAATCAAAAATGTAATCGAGAAATAGATAGTTTTATATTTTGAACTAAAGAAGAATAAACAGTACTTTAAACAATTAGACATCTAAAATGTCCTCGCACACTACATGTCGGATATTTTCGTGCGATCTGTGTCAGAGTCGCTTTTCTCGGAATCTCCACTGTGCCATACGGTTATAATCCATGATCACATTTTAATAACTCTTATACTGAACGAAAAAACACGAAAGGGATACATACAAGGTACTACTTTCTTTGTAAAAAAATTACATGTATATTTTATTCTTTACGAGAGCTATTATATTAAAAATATATGTGCGTGCGTGCGCGCACACGTGTGTGTGTGTGTGTGTGTGTGTGTGTGTGTGTGTGTGTGTGTGTGTGTGTGTGTGTTGTGCGTCCATGTTATTAATATTAAACCATTGTTTCTTTTTGTTACAGAATAATGGATTCTCAATTCTATTATTTCCAAGTGCAAGATCGAGGAACGGGAACGGTGCTATTCTCGGACAGAACCCTATTTAAAAGCCGTAGAAAATGCCTGCGACTCGCAACTCGCCACAACTTAGCACAATATACTAGCGAGCGTAGAGGAGTGAGAATAAAAATTATTATGTGCACAGTGAATTCCGTCGGTGAACGAAACGATTCATGCAGAACACCTTTTGAAATGGTTCTAACCTCGTTTTACTTAAGTGTGTTACAAGGAGCAATAAATAAAATGACAAAAGACAATTGTGAAGGGTGTGCAATCGACCATCCGAGTCAAATTCAACACAGCTGTTTAATGTATACAGCAAATGATTCAATCGATTCATATTTTAACAGAGTCCTACCATCGTTGCCACACGAGGCAATAGTAGATGACGCACTACGTTTCATTCGTAGACACGGTGAACCGTGTCATGCTATTCACACACTACGCTATTCCAGTGTAGAGTGGCTGCAAGAGAACTTTCTCACTGAAACCCGTCGTAATGTTCTGGAGATGATGTTACGTGTTCAGATGTCAGAATGACATTTTCAGTGTTTGTTAACTACAAGAAACTACACTGCGAATAATTAAGAAACTATATACAAATAATAATCAAGAAACTATACTACAAATAAACAACAAAGATACCATAGAATAAAGAACAATATTTTATTTAATACTTCTCTAACAACTTTAATTTCTTCACGCCTGGAATGCCTGCGTCAGCTTTTCTTTCCAAATAAAATTGTTTATTCTTGTTTACTAGAGTACGTGTCTGTTGTCTTTTTTTACCACTTCCTTTCTGTGTCGTCAACAACATTTCTGGGGGGATATTCAACTCGTTCAGTCGTTTTATAAAATGTTCATAGCCCACTGGCTGTTTTGTAGAATCGGAGATCAACACAGCGTGACGTATCATAGTTGATATATCAGATCCGACATGAATGTATCCGTCTGTATCCAGTAGTTCACCTTTATCATTCCAGAGTAATTGTCCTTTTTCAAACTTATCTCGCACAAAAGTCCACAGATTCATTAATTTCCCTATTGCTCTCGTACTGTGAGATCCACTGAATATATTATTTTGTAAAGAAAGCAGTAAATGACTCTTTGAATGATCTTCCACACGCGTATAATGTTTATTTGCAGTATCAATCGTCTCGGGTTGTTTCTCTGGCTGTGAAGACGTTTCAGTAACCCCATTACATTCGCTCGTAACACTAGTATAATCACTCGTCCGAGTCGGTTTGTGTGTCCTCTTCATTATTCTGTTGTACGTCTCCCGGCTCAGTAGAACATGTGCTTTCGCCATTGTTAACCTGTAATTCGTCTGTGTCGTTCCCCTTCAAGTAGTTTACGAGTGCTTCAATACAAACAGGTATTATGAAGTGATGAGATCTCAGCAGTCTGTGTTTTTCCTTTTTGTTAACTGATCTGTCGACCAGTTGACGAATGACCACTCTGTAACGATACAAACGTTTTTGTACGTTTGTAGAAATTCGAATATTATTACGAAGAATATTAAAAAATAATTCAATTAACGATTTGAACTGTTCGGGTGATGCGTGAATCAACATAGCACGTCTCTGTTTGATACTTGAATCCTTGAGAAGTGTCAAGTAACTCAAATGTTTATCAATTAAGTCTGTCATAATTTACAACAAAAAAGCTGTTCTTGTTAGTACAAAATAGTACGGTCCGCCCCAACAATCTGGAATGTCTACACCACGTGCTAAAACACGTTTGAGTGACTCGATAGATTCAGTTTTGCTTTTATACCACTGAGGACACTCGCACAAAACTATCTCCTCGTTATCACGGGTGTAGGCAACAATGATCCAAGAATACTGTTTGCTCATGGCGAATGTAAATCACACAAATGAACATTCTCGTACACGTGTCGGGTTTTATACTAGTCTTTAGGTAGATATACAGTACATAGTTCACCAGGTAAGATACCTGTACGCAAACGTCCATAGTCAGGCTCACTGTACGGTGCTACGTCTACCAACAAATAGCCAAACTTTCTTGACTGTACGGCATCTTGATACGACTCGGTAAAATACTTAGACTGTCCGGGAAATATCTGAGATGCAAAAATCTTATATTCATGCGCCGATCGCGCATTTGCCATTAGCACGAACAAATGAGTGTTTAAACTCATTGTCCGTGCACAGTTTCCTTTAGGATATAAAGTCTGTTGCAAACTAATACATGTGATACCCAAATGATGCGACAGGGTTGAATACACTTTCAAAAACAACTGACTGGTGCATACCTCCATCATCAGGTCGTCTAAAACCAACGACATGTGTTTCTGTGACTCGTCTGCCCACGCATACAGCTCTTCCCGTGTAGGTAATCCCTCGTAGAACAATATGTTGGAAATCGAGTGCTGCATGTCTGTGTACACGTCCTGCCATACCGCGTAGCAATAGACAATCAGTTTAGGCTCCACATCAAAAACAAGTTTAGCGTTCTCCAAAAGACGCTTTGTAAAAAACGTTTTTCCACTACCACTACCACCTACTATTGTAATAGTTGTAGGAGTTTTAATCTTTATAAGACATTCTTGGTCTGCCATTGTTGATATTTTATCTCGAAAACGATTTAGACTTTATTTTTGGATTAGGAAGCAAATAACCAAGAGAACTGCCAAGTAGAGCAGTCCACAAGTTCGAATCATCACGGTTGAGCGACAAATTGATGATACACGTTACAATCACAATGTACAGCATGAATATCTGTGAGAAAAATACGGACTCTGTTTTAACAACACGCCGTCCAAAGATGATCCAACTGTCAGATTTAGAAACACTTCGAGAAAGGTTTTCTACCTGTTCGGGCACTTCTATTGTAATGAATCCTCTGTACTATTGCATTCCCATTTATACGTTTAATAGTGCTTAAAGTAACCTTTTTACAACAGATAGCATTATGAGTGTTCAACATAACAATATTGTATTGCACCACACACGATCTAATTTCTAAAATTAGATTGCTCCTTTGGCTCCCTTGATGCAGATACAATTCGTTCAAAAACCTTTTACTATTCGTTCAAAGACCACCGATTGGTTAAATGTTAACAATTGAACCGGTTTCGACCGGATTTCACGAACAAAAGACTTGTTGAGTAACGTTTATAAATAACACCTTTCAAAAGCCCCACTTTCCATGGCGTCATCTCTAAAAAACGTACTTTTCGCGTGACCCCATCGCACCGGAAAAGCTCGATCCTTCCCGGCAAACCTCAAAAAATACGTCAGACCAATTATTCGATCCACTGAATCGGAAAATGTAATTATTCGCTCCAATGAACCGGAAAAAGTCATTATCCGCTCCGATGAACCGGAAAGACAATAGGTGCACACCCATTGTTCCGGAGTGGGACCATTGTTCCGGAGGTGCATATCCATTGTATGGAGGCGTTTCTAGCGTTTCTATTGTCCTCCCATTGTTTGGTGTCCCCACCACGTACAAAAACAACTACTGACGTCATTTGATGCAGCTCAGAACGGTTTACTTTGTCACCTTCCATATCCGGACAGGTCTAACATATCGAAGTGTGACAAACGGTATTCGGCTAATATTATCACCCGCAAGAAATCGTGCACAACAAAATTATATATATCTGTCCGTCCGTCAGTTTTCTTCCAAAGCTTCTGGGGAAGGTGATAGTTTCACATCGTTGATCAAAGGTGTTATCTTAATAAGAACTATACAATTGTTGTGTGACTTTGATTCCTGTCTCAAGGAGAAGAATACTCGAACAATGAGTCTTGGTGAGTATATTTAAATTTCTTTTTAAAACTTTGTGTTATTTTAAAAGTGGATGGTTTTAGACAAAGACTTTTGGTTTTAAATATTTAAATTTAGTTATAGTGATGATTTTTTGTATGTATTTGCATTAAAATATTTTTTTTAAGCCAGTGGTACACGACTGGTTGATCAAATTCCGTGGTGTGTGTTATCCTGTGACTGTCTATGGGATAGTGCACATAAAATACCCCTTGCTGTTTTTCGGTAAGTAGCCCATGAAGCGGTGACAGCGGGTTTCCTCTGAGACCATGTGTCAATATAACCATGCACTCACGTCCAATAACCGCTGATTTATAATCGATGTGTTTCTAGTGGCGTCGTTAAATAAAACAAAATTTACTTTTTAAAATATTTTTATTTGTTAACCTAAAGTTATATAATTTGCACACAAAAATAGGACTTTTCTTATTTTCAAAAATGTTTACCTTTTTTCTCTACGTTAAACGAAACTAAAGTTATCTACGAAAAACATACTAC
>JAULBR010088553.1:0-12674 GCA_032355825.1 Melanodrymia aurantiaca
TGTGGGAGAGTGTATATAAAAGATCTCTTGCCGTTTAGTAATAAACAATGGGTTTCCCTCTCATACTTTATACTAACTTCCATCCTCGGTGGTCTGTTGAGGCAGCAGTACATTGCCAAAATGACATTTTAGTTTCATAAAAGTAGTTATCTCCCTTTGAATTTTCTTTATGGCAGTCAATCTTTATGTTGAATTTGATCAGCAAGACTTGAATAGAATATAGTTGTGTCAGTTTTCAATGTAGAAGCAAACTAGTGAGTTCGACACTATGGTAAAAGTGATGTGAACAGATATATAATAAAAAACAAAACAAATAATTTCATATTTCATATTAGTTTATTTTGGCAAACAAAATGACAGAATGTTCAGCATATTTTAGACTGAAATGATTCATTTCTAGTTACCAATAAAAGAACACATTAATGTGTGCTGTAAAAGCAATCCTGGATGTTAATATGGTTTATAGAATTGGGAGTTGAAGTGAAGGGGTTAAATATTGACTAAATCACAAATTGTGAAGAGTTGTTAAACAACATGTGGAGTGTTTGCAATTACGATGTCAAAATTATGTCATGCATGCCATAAGTAATAAAAACATAACATTTTAAATGCCTTGGTCCTGTGTTATTTCAAATAATGTGCATGGGGTTGTTTCAAAGACCATTTTACCACAAAAAAAGAGAAATGTATTATAAAACAAATCTTGATATAAGAACATAATTCTTGTATATAATCAGACATTTGAAGATTTCCAAAAATATATGACATTGAAACATAAATAATTTTATTATGTATCAAAAATACATTAGAATTCTACTCATTCAAATGAGACAATTAATTTTCTTTTAAAAACGTTTACAGCCACATACATGTAGGTACACTTGTTAAACATTATCGTGGTTAATGAGTATAAATGATGACCAAATGTTACAGATGTGCTTACAGTATCCCTTGCCCATGTCCTTCTATCACATGCAATGCATTACATGTATATACAATTGTCAGATGTCCATTGGGTGGATGGACCATGTCGAAAAATATAATAATCAAAATGCAAATATTATAACTGTTAAAGGAAACATTATTATTACAGTACCGTTGTGGATGGGACACAACTGTCATGTTGAAGTGACCAACACTTCATGTATTCCCTTACACACATCCCCGATTCACTTCAATTCACAACCAGTCTAAGCATTAGTCTCACATTGTAAACTCAACAATCAACTTTCACAATATACGTACATATAATCAGTTCCTGTAAAGACATGGTAGACATGGTCTGCTTCAATCTTTCACACTGAATAGATGCAATGTAACGAAATTCTCCTGCACAAGAAAAGTATCAAGGCGTGGTCAGGTTAAAACATAGGTCTTCTTTCAACAATTATCTCTTTACAACATGCTTTCAATAAAAGGATTATCCAATTCTTGCAGGATCGTATGACATATCCTCTTACCCAACACCCTCCCCAATGTCATTAAGGAAAATGAGGCATGTTTTCTTTGTGTTGGAACTTGTAACCATGAAGAAAATTGTTGCTTTCATTATGTGTACACATTATCTTGTTAAAGGTACACACGAACGCACCATTTTTCATTTTCCTTCAGTTCATAAACTCATTAAGTGAACAAAGCCAAATAAAATAAAGCACAATTTTCTTTCTTTGAGAAAAATATTGATGAAAATTATCAAGTACATTTTTCTCTATCAGTCCAATTTTCTACTCTGTATTTAGTCCAAGAAAGACTTCAATGAATATTATCAATCAATTTTTTAATATCACAACTGAAAACATTTTAAATGAGACATTTTTTATAAAAAAAAAAGGTCGTCTTCAAAAGTATTGTTCTTAAATATAGTTTGGTAGCACATATACATTTTTGCACCATGAAATCACAGTCCTTTTGTGTTAGTCCTTGTGAGACGATGATCTACACAAGTAGAGTGGTAGATCAATGTACCGAAATAACCAATGTTCCAGAGGTTCTAGAATATGGTGGCCCGATGCCCATGGCCAGTGTTTTCCTGACTCAGGCCAGCAAACAAATACTTTCATCAAGTGAATATTTAAGCACGGCCAGTGAATTTTAAAATCCTCTGACCCTTTGGCCATTGAATTTGTTTTTAAATTCTAGAATCCCTGCTGAATGTCCTCTCGATGTCTAGCACAATGTGTGTGAGAAAACGTACACTAGTTATCAGGAATACTCTTCCGCAGTTCCTGAATCTGCTCGTCACCCAGTGTCAGTTTGTCCTCAAGTTCTTGAAAGTCTATTGTCAGTTTGGATTTCATCTTGATGTAATAACAATAGTCATCGAATTGCTCAGGTAATAGGCTCTCTTTAAGGAGGGACGAAACTTGATCGCTTCGGTCATCAATGTCTTCCTTTAGTCGTTTGGCATCTTCTTGTTTCGAGTTCAGTCTCTCCTTCTTGTCTGTTGTCATTTTCTGAAAATATTTATCAATTGCCAATTATCATAAAAACAATTTAATAATTATGTTAAATTATACAAATTGAGATGGCACATTTTAAACAAACATTTTAAAGAATGGTGTAATCAGATTTGAAGACTTCAGATTATCTAAAGAGAACTTTTTCAGTGTTCTATCACTGGTCTCTCAGAGGTATAAACTAGTTAGTGCTTAAACAATACAATTATATTTCGTAACAATGTACCAGATGTTTTTTTGTTTTTTTTAAATGTTTATTGTCCCCAGAAACAGTGTGACAATGTCATGGTAATGTACCAGATATTAGTGATGGGATTTCTGTTTAAGAAGTTTGAAAATGGAATAAAATACAAATTCGTAAATTTAATGCTGGCAATGTGCCGTGTTTAAACATAATATGCTTCTTGCAGTAATCACAAAGTTAATGTCTAAATGGAATGAATTTTATTATCTAAAATGTAATAATTATAGTGTTATAAACGTTACTACTTTTAGAAGAGGTGGTGGGTTCTAAAAAAAACACAAGTAGTACTCTTTGAATGACTGTGAAACTGTCTTTGTAGTTATAAAAAAACAATACCTTAATCTTAGGATCAGCATTTTCAGGCAAACTTTGTATTGCATTTTCTGCCCGGGCCAGCTGTCCTGCGAGATTGAGAAGGAGACGGACGATCTTCTCCAAGTCATCGATGTACGAAAAAAACTTCTTCTTCTCGTGTTCCGTGCGGCTTCTCTCCTCCACCATTTGTTTCACCTGAAAAAACAAATTTCACGTTTTATAAAATACAGTCAAACCTGCTTGAGCGGGCACCTGTATTAACCAGCCACCTGTCTTAAAGGGTCACCTGAATATTCCACCAAGTCATCAATTTTAGTGCATTATGACCTGTATTAAGCAGCCAACTGTCTTAAGAGGCCACTTTTAGTTACTCCATTAGGTGGTTGCTTAAGACAGGTTTGACTGTATTTCAATAGCTGCCAAAATTATTTTGATGTAGCAAATATTCATAAAAGACTGAGCAAGTATAAATGTTTTTAGTACATAATTATTATATTTCATACGCTAGCTGATTATCCTTTTCTTGTCACTCATTTTATTTCCTTTTCACCATTTTTGCTGTTTGAAAGCTGTACCTCAGTACTAATGTTATTAAATGTCAGAAACCTGACTCTTGAATTTGGTCTTAAAAGACACAAATATATATCTTCTAATCAAACTTGTGAAGAGAATGATAATGGAATAAAAATAGTAATTAGTATGTTGATTGCAATACGTCAATTATGTTAAGCAAAGAAAGGAAAAACTGAAGTAAGTGTTATTAAAAAACGTTACTTGTTCATCAGTTTCTCCAAAAATTACCATTTTAATTGCAATCCAGTTATTAGCCCATTCATGTTTCAACTCATTTAAACACCCAAACTGCTACAACAATTACATCTCTTTACAACTGCTTATAACTCAGAATTGAATACAATCTTAATAAACATCTTAATAAACTAATCCAACACAAAGATACAGCCACAAAGACACTCCAATGAGAATCATAGAAGTAATGATAACGTCTCTCAGGTGGCAGCTTGGTGTGAATAGAAAACCAACTGACCACCAGGAATGATGGAAATCACATTGCAAGCTTATTACACAAGTCTAACTGCACATGGTCATATCAACGTAAAAATCATCTGGCTATGCATCTACAGGGTCCTCCAATTGCCAACATAATGCTTTACTTGACCATCTGACCACGGCTTCATGGTCATCTCAGCAACTTGTAAGATACCAGTGCTTGTGATAGAGGTGTTAATAACCTAACAGGCCTGATAGACAAGCTTTCAACTTGGACAAGAGATGAGGCAGCAGATAACAGATGACTGGTGTTCATCATGGTTGTAAGGAATTCCTACACATGAGGATCATCGTTTAAATAGATTCACACACAGATGTTTCACAAAGGTATTGGAAAGATATTTATGACCAAATCCATTTCTCTAGTCACTTAAAATCCATGATTTTAATTATGTAATTTTAATATTTATTTAATTTAAAAGCAATATTTAAACATTTAGAAAAACTATTAATTTTTATTGTGTTAAAGAGAATTTGGTATTTACTTAAATAAAATTGATAATTGGAAGAAAACGGTGGAAACTGCTTTGATTGTTTATAAAATATGTACCGGTACAGATAATTATTTTAATGTATACATGAAACCACAAAAATGTGCTGACATGCAAATTTAAGTTTCAATATTTTTTTGCTGTCAGAGCTCTGGTAGCATTTTATGCAAATAGAATTTAGAGGTTCCGCCATAAGCAGCCTGCATCAATCAGTATTACCTTCCAATCTTAATACGCTCAGGACAATTGGAGCAGCTGATCCCATACATGTTCCAACACACATTTACTGTCTGTCAGCACAAGTCAGCAGTTTTTTCAAGGTATTTTTCAACCAATTACATAATACTTTAATCTTTGATTACATGTTAGTATTAGAGAATGTATCTAATGATTGATGCGAAATTCATAGACTGTTTCATAACTAGCCAAACCAGTAAATTAATAGAACTTTTAAGATAACTAATTCCCAGTGAAACCCACTTAAAAACTCCCAATCTCAAGCTTGGCACCAAATGTTTCCACTCTGCTGCATCTCTAGACAACCTCAGAAATGTTGGAACTAATTAGCTACAGGTTTTGGCGACGTATTTATACGATGTACTTTTTTTTTAATGTAATATAATGATATTTTGACATTTCTGTTGATGTTTATAATCATATAAATGTATGCAATTATGTAGATAAACAGGCACAGTGTTTATACACATACAGATATGCATATAACCCACTCCACACCATTAGCCCATGATCGCACTATTGGTGAGTGATTTGGTGAGTGATTCTCTTTACTGGAGAGCAGACAGAATGCATTAGTGTAACAGTGAACTATGTATTAGTGTGTAACAGTTATCTAACTAACTAACTAACCCTCTTGCCAAGAGCTTCATTCTCCGTGATTTCTTCTTCCAGTGCTATTTTCTCTGCTTTCAAGATGTCCAGTTTTACATACAGCTTCTCCATTAGTTCCTCCTTTAAAGATAGAACAAACAATGTATGTCTTAAATTGATGCAGGGGTTGTGGAGCATGGAAAAATGTGGGTGGGGTAGGTTGGAGCCCCAAGTGAATTCTGATGGGGGCCCATGTGAAATTAACAAAATTATACGGTAAAAACCATGTTGGTAAAAAAAGTCAAAAAAGTGGGCATGGATACCGTGCCACCACCCGTTCTTCGGCCCCTGTAATACACTTGATGTTATAGGCCTACTCTACATGAATAGATGTAAGTATGATGTATATAACATATTTGTCCTTCAAGTATTATTTTGGCTGAATGCTTAGAATATCCACATGATGTTAAAGGATCCATCCACCTTAGTAAACTCAGAGCGCGAAACATTTCTTGTGATTAATTTCCACGAAATAAAAATAAATACATAAATAAAAAAATTAAAATATATATATACGGTGAGTGTTAAAAAACTTGTAGGAAGAAACCACTCTTATAAATATAGAATGTACCTTCTGCTTCTTGAGGGCATCGTTGTCTCGGATGTCACCAATGAGGTCTTTGTTTGCCTCCTCATTCATCCTCAGCTCCATCTCCACGAGGGCCTTGGGAGGAGACTTGAAGTAGGTCGCAGGTAGAGCAGTCCTACAAGAGTTTAAATAACAAATTTAACTCAAAATAATCTTTGCTTTTGTCAATGATACTGCAAAATGGGTATTATTATTCGCGTGTCTGTAATGTTTGCGTTTGTAATATAAGCTATAACCAAAAAAATTACGATTATGCACATTATTACTAGTATATACAACAATTTCTCTTTTACAATGTGAAAATTACATATGAGTTGATCCTTTCTACCAAATTGTGAAAATGGTGAATATAGTTTGCACTTACTTTAGGTCTACATGTTTATACTAATATCCGAAAATTTTAGTCAGAATGGATGACAAATGGATAAAGATGAAGATTATAAAGAGTTATAAAAATATCGATCTTATTATTTACTACCGTAACAGCATGGGAACTTTTTTTCTATTCGATTGTGGGTAATTGCATTATTATGTATTATTTAAATATATCGCCAAATTTTGTTACTACACTTATTTGAATTGCTTAGCATATGCATCCTTTGTTGTATTTGGCATCAGAACACAATGACAGGTTCTGTTTACGTAAAGATTTCTTGATGCTGAAAACGTTAATGGCTTTCATTATTGCCAAGTCAGGTTAGATAATATGAAGTGAAGCTGCTCAAGAGTGGAATTTAAGATGTCCCAGGCTGTAGATTGCTATGAAATGGAATGTGGCTATTGTAAGCGAGTTTGCACCAAAAATCACCAGAGAATGTGAATTCACTTACAGCAATGTTAGAACACTTCTTTTTTATCTCTTAATAATAGAGGAATATTGGCAATCATGTCACGATGCTATTTTGGCTATGTTTTCAGTTATTTTCTAAAGTGTAAGTACAGTCAAATCTGTCTTAAGCAGCCACCTAAGGGAGTAACTAAAAGTGGCCTCTTAAGACAGGAGGCTCCTTAATACAGGTCATAATGCACTCAAATTTATGATTTGGTAGAATATTATGGTGACCCTTTAAGACATGTGGCTGCTTAATACAGGTGGCCGCTCAAGAAGGTTTGACTGTACTATAAAATGTAAAATTTGCTTGAAGATGCAAAAGGAAACGAATTAGTAATACATGTATGTCGTAACTGAATATTTATGGTGTGGAGTATTAATGTTTCATTTCAAACTGATATCAGATTACATAAAAACTATTCTAATGTTTTTTTTAACGCCAGATTTTAATCGAAGTTGAATGGTGGAACATTCCAATGAACATTAAATCTAAATCACAACCGTTATCTTAGTCAAAGCCATATCTCTGCACAAGACAGTGCAATGGTCATTTTGAAATGGAATGTGTTCAAGTACCATTTATCCCACTCTGCAAGGAAACTAACACAACACATACACTGTAAAAATTATTTAGTTTAATGCAACTGAGGCAAAATGTCCACTCCACATAACTAAAACATTTGGTTTGCAGTGCAATATTAGTATATCAGGGAAACATGGACAATAGGGTCTACTAGGTTCATTTTAGAACCCATCAGAGTCCACTAGATTTGTATTCGAACCCACCCATTTCCAGACGATGCTCTGCCCATGATAACCACAAAACAATTGTCAATGATCAAGGAAAAAACATGATTATAATAACGGAATTAGAAGTGGTGATACCCAATATTTCATTTTCCTAATTTTTAGCATGTAATACTCTTTCACCTTTTCTATCGCACACTAAACTTACCTTCTGTTCAATTCTGGAGACACTTTCTTATTAGCCGGATAGTTTGAACCATTGGGAGATCTTCTTACAGCAGCTGGCTTCCTTTCTACATCGACGACGGAGGTGAAGATTCCGTCCATGTACTGCATTCTCTTCTTGTTGTTGTCTTGTCGCAGCACCTCCGACAGTTTCTTGTCTTTCTCATCCAGCTCATTGGCCAGTTCTTGTGCCTGAAGGTCACACTCAATCTCCTCCTGCGAGGGTTGTCTGCCATGGCTGGAGGTGACAGAGTCTTGAGATAAATTGTTCACACTCAAATTCTGATTTTGTCCTTCATTGTTCTTGCCATCGATTGGTGATTTTTTGTTGTCATCCACAAACTGTTCATGACGTTTCTGAATCCCAACATTGTCCAAATCTCTTTGATTTCTATTATACTCTGATGAAGTTTCATCAAATTGCACATCATGTCTACTTGAAGAAAATATTTCCTGATTTCCTTGAATGCCATACGAATCGGGTGTTCTTTGAGAATGACTATTAAACTCTCTCTGGGAATGATCCACCACTGAATGCTTCACAGAAGAATCATGTAGTCTTTGATTTGTGGTATTGTTAAACGATCTTTGACCTTTAACATTATGAGTATCACGATCTTGAGTCCTGTCTATTCCAGAATCATTTGATGACATAGACGAGTCTAAATCACTGCGTAGGTTTTGAGCACGAGACTGTTCTGAATACCTTTGGTTATTGGATTGACTAGACGGCCTTTGACCACCCAAATGTTCTGGCACTGTTTGTGATTTGTTTGATATAGCAGCACTTTGATCTTTGTGTCTTTGTTGGGAGGTGGGGTGGGAACGAACATCCCCAGAATTATACTTCCTATCAGAATTTGTATTTGCATAATTGGACTTCTTTTGTTTGTCCTCCTCCCACGAATCAAGAATCCTCTGTGAACTGGAGTTAAGATTATGTGTAGGACTACAGAGATTCTCCTGTGTTTTCCAAGAACTAGTACTAGATAAATGGCCAGCACTGTGCTTGGGTGACGATGTTCTAATAGGTTCAGAACTACTTGGTGAATCTACGGTAGAGGTAGCAGGAGAGGCTATTGTTCGACCGGTCTCTTTCTCTAATTTACATATTCGGTCTCTCACAGAACTTGGTGTTTTACCAAATGTTCTTCCCGCTTGACTATTTTTTCCACTTTCCTTCACAGCAGATGATTTATCCGAAACAAATGGTCTGGGTGAATAAATAATGTTGGATTTTACATCTCCCACTGGAGCTTTCAGAACATCGACAGAAGACCGTACAGTTGTCCTCACATTAGAACTTTCCACTTTAAAAGTTGGAACGGGTCCTGAAGATTCACTAGGAACAGGTCCTTTGGTTAATCTATTATCATTCGAATTTCTCCTTCCATTCACATGGGAACCAACACTCAATTGAGAACCTTCATCGTTGTTATATCTCAACTGCAACCCATCATTCAACTCCCTGGTAGATCTCGACTGTGATCCATCATTTGATTCCCTGCTAGTTCTCAACGGAGAGCCATCACTTAATTCCCTGTTGGATCTCAAATGAGAGCCATCATTGGATTCCCTGTTTGACCTCGATTGGGAGCCATCATTTGATTCCCTATTTGACCTCGACTGAGAACTATCATTTGATTCCCTGTTTGACCTCAATGGAGAACCATCATTTGATTCCCTGTAAGGCCTCAATTGTGATCCATCATTCAATTCTCTGTTGGACCTCAGGTGAGATCCATCATTTAACTCTGTATTAGATCTTAACGGGGAACCATCATTTAATTCTTTATTGGACCTCAATGGTGATCCTTCATTCAATTCTCTGTTGGACCTCAGGTGGGAGCCATCATTGACCTCTGTATTAGATCTCAACTGGGATTCATCATTTGATTCCTTCACAGTCATTAATGGAGTACTATCAATAGCTTCCCTGCTTGTCCTCAAACCTGCAGAATCACCAGCTTCTCTAACAGCACGTAATGAAGAACCTGGTTGGCATAGAGCGGAGTCACTATTCCATGAATGCTGTCCAAGAGGTTTGTCACTAAACTGAGAATTTGCTTCTGTGCACAGCTTGTAGTTGTTGTTGTCAGGCAAGACAGCTGCTGATACTGACCGCTTGTACGTGCCAACTTCTCGACGACTTCGGTTCACATAGGCACCATAGGAGTCATCAGCGAACCTGGAAAGGTAACAAAATATTATTAAAAAACTTTAAATAACACCAACATCTGTTCTGAAAGTATAGTACAAAGATGCCGACTGCTACCAATATCCTGGCCAACATTTCTCATCCTTGCATTATATACCCACCCAGATGCAAAGATAAAATGTTGAATCAAATTCAATGCAATATTAAAAGTAATTTCTTAGTCTTTTAAAACAGAAATAGTCAAAAGTACCTTGGAAGGGTAGGATGCATAAACCATTCAGTTTTATTCTGAATCTGTGTGTAAATGATTTTTGCCAGCATTGAATCAAAATGCATTATGAATCTATAAATAGAGCATCCATATGTTGTGGATCTCACATGGCCTGAGGTTTGTAGAAATTTGACATATTACATATTTTTTCATTGATACCAGAATTCAATTAATGAACATAAAAGTATAGGATAACTAATGTAATTCTAGTGTCTTCCATAGATGATTATAAAACAAGAAAGGCCCAGGGCTTTTTTTTCTTTTCAAATATTCAAATTACGTGCTGCAACAATATTCTTTTTGGAGAATGCTGAAGTACACAGTGTACAATACTAAACCGAGAGTAATGGTTATTACAGAAAAGGTCTTGCATTACGCAATTCAAGAAAGTGTACGGTAAACTGTCACTATGCAGTCCTATGGTTAATGTAATATCTATTTACATACAATCAATAACAACCACTGTTGTTCAGATGAGAGATTCTTACAGAGAGCTACAGGAAACATCTGCAGACATTACCAGCCTTGCGTTCAATAGCGCAATCGTTTTGCTACCGACACAAACAATTTGACTGGTACCGATTGTGTACTATCATATCACATTCATTTATATTAGATGCAAACATCGGTGTCAAAACATTTTGTCTCGGTAGCAGAACGCCCACGCTATTGAACGCAGGGCAGAATAAGCATCTAGACTGCCAATAGATTTGATCATGAATGCAAAACAAAATCCACAGTGCCAATTAAGTGGCATTGTGCAACAAAGCATGTACAGTCATACCTATGTTGAAGCAGCCACTGGTTTGCCGGTATGAGCCATCATATTATATACCATATAGACTTTCTCTAAGCATTGCAGGGAATATAACCTGTACCTTCAGCTTTTGAAACATTACCCGTGTACATTTCTCAAAACAATCCTGTTTTACAGTCTTATAATGCTGGATTCCTTTACTTCTAGTTGAGATAATTTGGGAAACGAAAACAGTGGCTAATCGAGATGGTTTGGTTGTACATTTATATAGAACAAGAAAAATTCCTAGATGTAGAGAGGTTCCAGATGTTTATCGTTGATAATTATATGATAAATTGCAGATATGTAGAAATAATTACCACACCTAATTTTCTGGATTAAATGAAAAAATTTAAGAGAATTTTCATGCATTTATTCAATTTTAAGCAACTAATTTTCTGTTTGTTGCATTGTACATGTAGAAGATAAATTTCAATTACTTGATGGATAAAAAGAATGACTAATTTGTCTAGGAAAAAAAAGAACAAATTCTGAGATTCATATTCTGAATCACTTTATGCTCCATGTCTAAAACGTTTATATGATATCTAAAAGTAAAAAAATATTTCAGTTATACACACAATACAGTGATATGTTTATAATACCTCCAAGTGGGTGTAAAGACTTTTGCTGAATATGAAGAACTGTGGTTTCAGGCTATTAAGAACAGACTATTTCCGTAATCATATCAAATAAAACAATCTTATTAACCTGATTTTCAAAATATTTTGTGTTAACCTCAAAGATAAGAAGAAGAAAATCTTTTAATCATGTACTTTTGAGAAGTCATGAAATATCAAATGTAGCTATTTTGAGAAAATAGAACTAATAGACTCCAATGTTATTGCAGATATCTGAGAACTTGAGTTGAAGAAATCTAATTAATCTCATCTTCTATACAAGATTTACATTAAAAAGTCATGTGAATTTTAGAGTAATGACAATGACATTTGAAAAAGGAAACGACTAATTACTTTTTTTTGCCGCAAATGAAAGTCTACAAAGACACAATCAGGAGTTGATGATTTTTATATTTATCGTATAGCCAAAACTGTACTAGGCAGTGTTCCGCCTACCTAAATGGAAAAACTCTTATGAGCTCAAGTGAGATTTGAACCTACTGCACCGATTCGCATGGCACTTGACAATCCAACACCATAACCACTCAGCCAAACCAGTGGTTGTTAAAAAAAAACTCTGAACAGGTGACTGTTCAATAGAGGTGACTGTTCAATAGGTGGCTACTTTAGCTGGTTTGATAGTACAGGTATATTCACCACTGAACTGTAAGTTTGAAGCTAGACCAAAACAGATACTACGCATTAATCTGCTGTGAAAATGTAATAAAAATTATTAATTTAACGACCAAGATTCTTTGCTGCAACTTCACATAGCCATCATGTACAAAGACACTAAATAACTTTATATTGATATTTTAAATATAATATGAATGAGTTTAAAATAAGTCTATTGTATCTGCAGTTGTAGAAAAAGTAAAGTTTGTTTTATTTAACGATGCCACTAGAAACACATTGATTATAAATCAGCGGTTATTGGATGTCAGACACATGGTTATATTGACACATGTTCACAG
>JAULBR010088564.1:0-22880 GCA_032355825.1 Melanodrymia aurantiaca
GTTATGGGTGTAGATTTGAAATAGTTTGATATCTCTGCCTTGTTTTAATCAGGTGATGCCTGGGCTGTTGTTATGTTATAGATTGTAGTTATGGGTGTAGATTTGAAATAGTTTGATATCTCTGCCTTGTTTTAATCAGGTGATGCCTGGGCTGTTGTTATGTTTTGTCTTGCGCTATGACACCTACAAGAAGGCACAGACAGCATCTGTAGAAGCTGGTGTACCCCCACCTATGACCTATGTTCAAAGGATCACATATTTCCACTGCTCACTTCTAGGATATTTTCTTGGTAAGTAAAAACATTCAAATTATTACAAAACTATACAAGTTCCTGATCCTCTAAAGATCCTCATTTCTGTTTCGTTATTAATTGAGTGCATTAATAATTAGGAAACAACTGTGTGTGCCATGAAGTTATTTATTTATTGCACGCCATATTGAAAAACAGAAACCAAATTTGTCATCATAAAATTTGTTTTATTTATTGAATACAGAAAAAATAGGAAGCAGCCATTTATATTATCATAAAACATGCATACTTAATGTACACAATATTTAAGAACACCAGAATGCCACGTGCATAAAATTATTTATTGAGCAGATTAAAAACAAATGAATTTACCATTTGCATCATAAAATTTTTTAAATCAATGTTTATTAGTTGGATGTGACACAATATTTTAAGATTTAAACAGTGCCTATTAATTGAATGTAACACAATGTTTGGAGATTTGAACAGTGCCCCTTTTAAAAAAAGATTTTATATTTTTTTTATCAAATTAAAAAATTCTTAGCCTTCCTTAGCGATCAATGGCACCCACTTAAAAAAATGTTCTGCCGTCACTGCTTATTGATATGTTCCACAGGATTATACACATTTCAGGATTACTAACATTTTGGTACATTTCAGGTTTACTCACGGCAACAGTTTCATCGGAAGTGTTTAAAGCTGCACAACCAGCTTTACTTTACCTTGTGCCCTTCACCTTGCTTCCTCTCATGTTAATGGCTTACATCAAGGTATGCTTGTCCACTACTCATTCCACTTGGTGGTGCTCAAAATGAGCCAGTGCTAAACGTTTTAACGTTTTAAGTCAAAATTATCTTTTCAGTTACCTTACCGGGTACATGTAAAGTTTTAGTTCTTCGATTATTTTGTGATATGATATTCGTATTGTGAATACATTTCTAGGATTATGGACAAGATTGGTTGTTCTGGCATAGATTTCTAGTGTTATTACGGTAAGCAAATACTGAAGGGTGTTCAGAGAACAAATATATCACGAATAGTCGCCAGACTGGTTTCTGCACCTAATATTAAATGAATGTGAAATGATTTTGCAATGCCTCGCCATCCTGAACATGCCTCTGGTACACGTATATATACAAATTGTAAGATTTCTGATTTATCTGTGTTGTGTAAGTGTGTCCCAAATCTATGGTAATATTCTCAAATACTTTGATATTTCAGGGTGATCTACGAAGAATGTGGTACGAACCTTTCATTGCAGCTCTTCCTTCCAAGCATCAAGAAGTATAACACATGGATGTACATAAACTACAGAGTTCAATTGTGTGAACAGGATGTGAAACACCCAGTGCACAATTTCCTTGGTTTAGCATTGTACTGAATGATGCATTTCAAAATGGGATGGAAGTGAAGTTACCAATATGGTTTGGCTGTATATAATCAGCATATTTCCACACTGTAGCAAACTATGGTTTGATGTGTGAAATAATTTAACCTACGCATCGGTTTTTCATCAAAACTTGTGTCAGGTTAGCTAGATTATTATTGTTTCCCAGGATACATTCTTCATTTTTTGTTTGAGTGATAGAGAAACATAATGGAATATCAAGCTGTTTATAAACATCATTACAACTTGAAATAAGGAAATGCATCGATAGATTCTTGATGACAGTGTGCTCGAGAAATATGTAGATCATTGGACAAAGCTCTGCCTGAGAACGCTATGAAGTGTATTTATTCCATTTCATCACCACAGAGACAGCTAATTTGATATACAGTTGAAACCCGTTGGCTCGAACACCATCAGTGCTCGAGAAACTGTTCAACCCATCGGATAGTTCGACCCAATCATCAGCAAGGGTTTAATTTGGGACTTCGATCTTGGTTCGAGCGTTGCCATGTATTCGACCCTTCCGTGTTCGAGCCGAGATTCTACTGTACATTGTCTGATTAAAATCACTGAAGTCTCCAATGTAAATGAATAAATCACTTGGACATATTTCCAGCGGCCGGGCGGGAAAGGTCGAGGTTTGCATTCTGCGCAGCATAGCAGTTGGACAAAGTTGGTGATAAAAGTGGTCAATCGGGGTACATCAGTTGGCAAGAAGACTATATGACTGAGTGACAAATGTATCTGAAGGTACCCGGTACATGTCCCTAGCGACATTAGCATAGGTGATGGTTTAGGTGGAATGACAGTTGAATAACAAATATACTGTACATTTTTAATGTCGCCAGTTACAACTAGAACATTCTATACATGAATATATCAAGTCAATGAAACTGTCAATTAATTAATTTGCAGGAAATCTATGTTGTACAAGCTGTGTAATCCTGAATGAACATGCAGCTAATACCTGGCTTCCACATGATAAACAAACATTGGACATACCAATGTTGCATTAGTATTTATTACCATATATGTCTAGGTTTTCTTATTCAGGTCGAACATCTTTCATTAACTGCTATGAGATATTTGTAATACATACAAGCCACAGTAATATTACACGTATCTATGTATTTTAATTTGACATTGTGTATTAGGATTTATTTATATTTTGCAAGGCCAGTATCTTGGTGAGGTGTTGCCTAGTAAACTGGATGTTATTGATGGCACTTGCAATCATGCTTCATTGGTTATCAATGTCTTCATGCTTCTGTACCAAGTCCATTGTATATTCAAGCCTAAAGGGAAGTAGGAAATTATCTTAACTCTTTCGTGGTGAAGCTACTTGTAGCCAAATGGTGAACATAATTTAGAGAAATATTATAGAATGGATAAATTCCGAAAAACATTCCCAGAAAATATAAATAATAATATCACTATGGTACTATTATTTTCCACATAACACATGATGGATGTGCTATGTATAAATAGTGTTTCCATGGTAACATGGTGTTAGCTGGAGATTTCTCACATGATTTGTCTCTGAATCAGTATCCAAACTCGTTAATTGTCGATCTTACTATACTTTGTTATCACTATTTTCCAGCGTAGTGTTTTTAAGGTTATTAATGTCTTTTCATTCAAAAATATTCGAAATAAACTAATTTATCCTCAAGACATTTTGAAAATGTCCATAGAAAACCGGATGTGGAATGTTTTCTTCATTTGAAAGTGTGGTTTACCGTTTTTGAATTTTTACCACTTGGGACATTTAGATATGTATAGTTTACTGGACTTCACCATGAAAGGGTTAATGACATTACAAAAGTGGCCAAGTTAGAAACTGCAGAAGCTGGGGAAATAATCAATTACAAGAACATGTAGCCGGAGTTCTCAATTTTAAATTGTGTTTGGTCTTCGTAGTTGAAATTTGTTGTAGTGCTTTGTGATACCTCAGAACTGTATACTTTTTATTGTTATTAATGTCATTTGTATGAGTCAAAAGTGATCATGTTTACCATTTCCCATTGTCATTCACCCAACAGACGTGTACAGCAGAGGCCCAATTATAGCATTTAAATTGTTTTTTATTTACATACCGGTATGTACATATACAAAATAGGCAGCTGGCTATGCAAGCCCGTTAAAAACGATTAGCTTATGTAGCATGCGGTTGGCTGTGGAAGACAGCTTGTCTCACACGTAGCTGGCTATATAAATTATTTAACAGTGGAGAGTATTCATGTATGTGGTTGTAGTAGACATCACAATGAATTTGGTGTACAGACTCATCTAATAGTCAGCATGGTAGATTTCTTAGCGATACAGGAAACAGACCCATATAAAGTTGTAAAAATCATACATCTCCATAATGAGGCCTCTGTAGTGCATCATCATTCACGTTACTTCAAGATGTGATTAATGTACAGTGTGTGTGTGTCGTGCGTGTATGGTTTTCTGGGAAGAGTAATATATTGTGTGTGTGTGTATTAAAAAGAAACAATTAAAATGGAATAACTCAATCTTAGCTTGAAACACAATTTTAAAATTGGTTTCCACAAAATAATTTCTTGTTCTAATATCTGATCCACGAATGGTCATTAAAGGCTCCTTGCTGTTATTTGGTAACAGTAGCCTATATGGCAACAGCAAGTTTCTTATGAAACCATATGTCGATATAACCACATGTATCCAACAGCGCCCGATTACTTATCAATGTGCTCCAGTGGTGCTCTTTTTAGCGTTCACATTACGTGTTTTAATGTTGGTATTCAAGTAAACCTTATGTTGTAGTTGGGTATTGCCATGGAAGCTACTGGGATACTACTTTTCATAGTTGTTAGGTATTCAGTTTCATTCAGTGCTAGCAGTCACGTGCGAGATCCCCCTCACTTTCCTATCATGGACAATAGGGTTGGCGAGGTCAGAACTCGTGCCCAAGATAGGCGTCTGCTATAACAGCTTGCTCTGAACTGAACTGAACTGAACAGTTTTATTTCAGCACAAAAACTTTATATAATGCTAATTATCCTGGCAATCATTTATCATTCAACCCAGTAATCTTTCAACTTAGTTGGCCTCCATGTTTTGTTGTCAGTCTTTACCAACAGAATTAATTGAAACATATTTTCTAAAACCTGGCTATAACTTGTACAAACAGAAAACATTAAATACTACATGCATTTGTATCTTTCAAAGTTGGGGTTTAAATAGGCTTTTTCAGTATTTATAACAATTTTACAATTTATAAGAAATGGTTTTAATTGACCAGCATTTCTGTATTATTATTTATTTCTACCTGTAGTTTTTGTGATAGTCATTGCTAGTCATAATGGTGTTGGTTAATACTCTAACAAACTTTAGCTACACGTTTAGTCTTGAAAACATACAATGCTTATTTGTTCAGTGGAGCCAAATAAGACATTTAATAGTGGTTTTCTGTTATGAACATTATCGCAACATTTTTACCCTCTTTTTATGTGATGTGAAATACTAGTATTTTAAGTGCTTTGTATGTCCTAAATATATGTATGTCTATTTATTGCGTGTAACATTTCACACAAAGTCAAGACCTGGAATAAATATTATTGGATGAATCGACAAATTGACTGGACTGATCAATTACAAAATGTTGCCTAATAAAATTTTGGAATGGGCAACAGCTTTGAAAATGAATTTAAATAGGTCCGAGACTACGTTATATATTGTATAGATACTGCAGACTTTGATATTGGAATACTTTTTATCATTTTACAATTGAGAAACTGAGTAATGTCTAATAATAATGCAGGTCATTGCACTATTTTAATATTTGAGAAGTCTTTTTGAAATCTTGTGACCTACATTTTTATCTTTTTAAAAATCTAGTTTTTAACACTTACTGTAATGTGTGAAATACATTTCAATTTTACTCCTAGGATGTGAAGACTTACTTATTCATAGTACCCGGTACTTGAAAAACTGAATATGTGTAGGTTGTCATTTGTGGATGTTTACCATTACAAATCTATCATTGCATATATATTTTTTAGATCTATCCTCGAAGATAATATCAGATGCTAAGTGAATTAAATTGAAAGAAAAAGAAATTTAATGTATAAATTCATCATTGCTTTTACTAATTGTTTTCAGTCATTTAGATATCAATATATAAAGTGTCAAATGTATTCGGTGAATTATAAAGAAATGTTTGTTGTGTGAATGTTGGAATACAAGACATCATTACCATGGTTAATATCATACAATAAAATCATTTTAAATATATCACGATTTTTTGTTTGCTTATTTACTTCCACTTTTTTGTCCATAGATGTAGTTTTATTTTCATGGCGAAGGATTTATTGCAAACGGACAATCAAATAACATTTTAGCCAAAAAAATTTGAAATATTCTTTTGTTTGTTAATGCATAGAAGCGATATATTGCAAAATCTCGCGTACCCATCTATCGTATCAAATTCATTTAATATTTGGTACAAAAACCAGTCTAGCAACTATTCGTTCTCTGAACACACACTGGTACATGTTGAATAATTGGTAATAAATATTATTTAATGTTTAATACAAACCAACATTACATTTAAATGAGTGAAAATGTTGTCACAAAAATTGAAAGTCTGGCAATTTATTTGCTAAACATCTGTGGATGAGATTAGTTCTGTAGTATTAATGGCTTTACTTTATTGCTTTCTAGCATCATTCCCAAAATCACAATTGCTGAGTTTCATTATTATAATGGTCAACTATTGTCAGTGAATATAAAGTATTAAAACCAAAAATAATCTACACGTTCAATTTTATTGGGAATAAATATTTACTGCATATAAAATAATTGGCAACTTTCCCAATAAAAGTCCATTGACTGGTTGTCCATTGCGTATAAGTCGTACAAGCATAGACAAGCGTGTGTCTCTTGTGAATGGAGTCTACCTATCTTGTCTATCACGGTAACATGCATTCAGAACACCTGCCATTAGGCAACATCTTGGATACAGATTGGGTCACGAACGACCCTCAAGAAACCCAAACCATGATGTGAACGAACCATCCCACATCTTTCAAACAATACACCAGGGTTTGGGTATCGTTAAGACTATGACTGTTTGTAGCGATTATTGAGTTCCATTTTGGGCAAGGAAGAACATCACTCATTAACCAATTTGTTGAAGAATGCAAGTCATAAATAATTCAAGAGAACTCTAATTAAACAGAACTGCTTCCATGTTCTGCCCCATACTTCTATTTGTGGTCGAGTACTTTTTTTCAAAAAGGACAAATCATGAACATCGTACATTTTATCTTGTCTGTGTTGTCAGATTATTAATGTAATGTTTTCCCTTAAGTAGCAAACTAGGTGATTCTGCTCAGACTTTCAAGAATTGGTTTTAAGTTTGGCCTCTAGCCTAAAACGCATTTCACAGCGGAATGCATTCATCAACTCTTGCTTAGCCTCGTTAGCAATTTTTCCGATTGTCTCCCCTTTCTTTCCAAGCAAATTAAACTGAAAAGAAAAGTGAGAATTACAACTATGACAATTGTTGATTACATTTCAAACAACTTCAAAAGTACTGATGACTTTTAAGCATCATGAATAGGTAGGACTGATTAACCCATGTGTCTGACGTACAATAACCACTGCTTTATGATTGGTGTGTCCCAGTGGCATTGTTAAACAAAAAAACTATCTTTTATCTTAATACACTGAAAAAGTAGTTTGCAGGTGGTAAAATATACTTATTATTGGTTTCAATATCTTAGGTACCACAAAAAAGCTTAATTGTAAACTAATGTTACTGATGTAGAATGGGAAGTAACGTCATGACTTACGAATAACAAAAACAACACTTACAAAGTAGTAGCGGTCTTTGGTAGGGATGTTCATGAGAATATTTAGCACTCCTTCATCGTCAACTTCCCACAGTACAATTTCCTGAAAACAATTACTGAACTGTGAACATGAGATGTATGTGTTAACCATTAGTCTAAGCAGTTTCCCTTTTTTTTTCTCAGCATTTTTTACAAAGTACAAACCACATTCTTTGAGTCTTTCTCGAAATGAAATCTAATAGCTAAAAGCTGGTCTACCCACACGTACTAACCAACATGATTGCTTTAACTTTCCCATTTTATTCTCAGCGTTATTTACAAAGTACAAACCACATTCTTTGAGTCTTTCTCGAAATGAAATCTGATAGCTAAAAGCTGGTCTACCCACACGTACTAACAAATATGAATGCTTTAACTATCCACCTCAACAGAACTCTGAGAAAAGCACAAACCATCAGACAATAATAAAAATATCTTACAGGATAGAGGTAGTAAGGAATTTCTTTTGGTAAATGTTGGAGCATTTTCTCCCAGACGTAAGTGCACGCGAGTTGAAACGGGTCCTGGTCGGTCACCAAACTGCTGTGATACACCCAGTCAGCAGGCCCCGCCCGGCTCTGTAGATGATCCTACAACAACAGCCAATCAAATCAATCACTCGCAGACATTAGGCCGAAAATATAAAGTTACTCGTTTCCTATTACATGCTGGAAAAAAATAGGGTAGGTAAGGTAGGAAAAACATTTTATTTTGGAAAATTGTTTTATTTATGGATATTAAATAGCTGTTGATAGGTGTTAATAGTTTTGGAATAGTTTTCATGGAAATCGATGTTCTATTAAAAAAATGTTTTGGACATACAAAAAAAGATTTAGGGTCGGCAGGTTCAAATTAGGGTCAGTCGGGTAACCGGAAACAAACAATATTTTATGATGCACCTTATAATGACTCAACATTTCGTTAACACAATGCCATAATTAATCATTATTGTTAGGGAGTCATAAATTTTAATGTGTTTCACAATCCGAAAACAATGTTCAGAAAGCACGAAGGGGTTAATATTAAAGTTTGAATTGTTGCTTTTCATGTAAAAATATCGGTACACAGTTGATCAATGTTCTATGTTGGGATTAAAATGGGAGGTAGTGATGGGGTCAAACTCAATCCTAACTTCGTTCAGATATTGAAACACATTAATGAGGGGTTCTACTCGATCCTAATTTCGTTCAGATATTGAAACACATCGACATTTATTCAGTCCCTTAGTAAACATGTAAACAACTTGGAAGCTCCAATGTTTGTTATTTCAGCGAATCTCTTCAACCTTATGAATGCCATCATCCACAGCAGCAGTCTGACGCCGCGGACAGGCTTCGTGATTTCATTCATCGAGGAAGCAATCAAGTGTGGTGTGCAGTATTCTAGACATATCCTGCAGTTTATGCCACCTAATATGGTTTGTGTTTCTGTAAACTTATATAGTCTTAGGCCCGCTTTCCATTAACGCGATTTTATCGATAGTGCATTTACATTGTATCCATGGAAAGGGCACAATGTAAATGCACTATATCGATAAAATTGTGTTGATGGAAAGTGGGCCTAAATCAATATTCCATTGAAAGTATGCTCTGACCTCGCCAGTTAAAAGTGCTATGACCTGGGTCAGCTTGTTGCTAGTTGAAAGTTTTCTGGTCTGGTTCAGGCTGTTCTCCAGTTGGAAGTGCTATGACCTGGGTCAGTCTGTTCAGTTGAAATTGCTATGACCTGGATCAGCCTGCTTTCCACTTGAAAGTGCTGTGACCTGGGTCAACTTGATCAAGTTTAATGTGCTATGAACTGGGTTAGCTTGCTTCTGTAGTATTTTTACTTCTATAATTAGTTATAAAATATTTTCTAGTTCTTTTTAATGTCGGTAATATTTTTTGCTCGCTAGCATTTCCTGATTTACAGTAGATAATCATTCCCAAGTAAGATAAGCTTTATATTATATCATGCAATATATATTATTAATTGCTCTTGGTCTTGGGAGTCGTCTTCCATTGTCATGACTACATGTGTGTGACTAGACTTGCTAGGGCTATTTTAACACTATTATGTTAGTTTGGTATAAATAATATTGAAAATTATAACTTTTTATTTACATTTTAGTTGCTACAGATACTGAAGACCATGCCTGGTGTGTACAGCAATGCACAGATTCTACAGATCTGCGACCTTACAACCCTTACTGGACGGAACACTGCTGCCAAGGCAGTGTGTCACAACTCCAAGACTCCAAAACGTTGATGAATGCATCGCACAAACTAATGGTGTCAGACCACACTTGAACAGCTCGTTGAGCATCGTAATATCATGTGTTGGTCTGCTGGAGATGTCATATTTGGATATGCAGATGAGAATCAAAAGAATTACGTTAAAAAACTTTGAAGAATTGATGCCACTTACACAACTATGAACTGTGGAAATAAACCTGTTTAAATAACAATTTTAAACAAATATCCACATAGCGAAAAGCTTGTAAATTTTATTCTTCATTTCGTGCTTGGGTGTCGTAAATCATTCATTCATTCATTCAAATATGTGAATGGCATTTCAGAATGCATTTTGGTTTTGATGATGAACTGTGCAGTCCCTGTAATGCCAGGGCTTGTGGTGTAGGTTTGAAAGAAACAGTCGGTTATGCAGAGGATATTGTTGGAGAACATGTTACGAGGCCTTACGACAGTCAGTCGCTGGTGTGACCTATATTGTTAAGACAGAAGTGGCCTATATGAAGACTAAAGATGACTGCCATTGATCTGGCAGATAACAAAATATTTATCACATTTGATATGTATCGGCAGATTCAAGTTGTTTGTAGTAAACAACTGGTTATTAAATAACGATTTGGATCAATTTGATTTCAATGTGTAATAAAAATACTCTGGTGTATCATATTTTGTAAACCTGGTTAATTAGTGGCTAAGTTTATGTTGGATTCAAAACATTAGTAATAACTTATTTACATGTCATGGTCATGGTCATGCCATCCAGCTGCCTTGATCGACTAAATTAGTGTTAGTATGAGAAGAAACCCGCTACTTCAATTTGATAAGCAGCAAGGGATATTTTGTATGCACGTTCCCACAGACAGAACAGTACATTCCACGGCCTTGGTTGATCCAGTTGTGGCCACTGGTCGGTGGAAGTACACCTATCCGTTTAGCCTTGCGAAGCACTGGGTAGAGCTGGTACTGGAATTACAAATCTCATATACCACGAATGGAATTAAAACCTAATACCCACCAGCCTTAAGCCCGGTTCGGTTAAACAAACCCTATAATACATCATAATTTATACATCCTGTATAATTATATCCTTCAGTTTCAGTTGGTTTATATTCAATAGGAAGTCAATATTTTTTAATGAAATGTCAGGTTTTTTTAAACTAGCTATAGTGAAAACACATCTTGCAAATCAAAAACAACACTTTACTGATGGAATAATTTATTGTGCAGAATAAGCTTATAAACAAAACTGCACAACTGCAGTACATATATTTTCATATACACTAAGCCACAATTGGAGTCGGCATTTTCGTCATAAGCATTTAGCACGCATGATTTTCGTCGTAAGCTTTTAGCACACATGATTTCACGTATACACTACAACAGGTAATCACATTAGATGTGGCATTGCAAGAAATGGTCGACTAATCAAATTCAACCTGCGTACTGCTGGTTGGACATTAAATGTCTGACAATTCCATAATTATGTTTCAAAACAAAAGTATGTTTAAATAGGATTTCCTCAACTGGTAGATAGATATACCTGCAGTTAAGAAAAAGATTGCTAAGTTTCAGTGTAGAGACGTTTCACTTGGAGGTTACAGTGAGGTCTGCATTAAGTGGCTGCTTAAAACATTTGAATACATGTTACATACTGGAAATGTTGATGTACTAACATCAAGCGAAGTTGTACATAATTGTATGATACCACAACCATATCGGCCACGTCGGACCCAACTACATGCATATAAAAGTAAATGTTGCACGACTGCTATGTACAATGGCGAGGGGGAAAAAATCCAATATGCTACAGACAATAAATTAAATTACACACTTGTCATAAAACAATGCAAATACAACAATGGAAACCATTGAATAATAAATGTGATAAATATGGGATAATGAAAGACGTTGTTTTAACCCCAGTGATTCTTGGTCATGGAAATTATCTAATCGACTTGCCAGCTAAAGTGAAATCTATAATGAGAAAATATTTCATTCCATATATTTTTGAAGCTCTAATGTAACATTTAACCAGTGACGGAAGGTATATTTGACAAGAGCTTACATCTCTGTGGCACAAATGTACAAATAGTACATAGGCCTTGTGTGCATAAAATGCCATTTCGGTTAATCGATCGTCTATCAAAAACAAAACGTGGGAAAGGTCCCCTAAACCCACCTTGATGCTTATTGTACCTTCTGTACTTGCATTTTATTCTTCTCCATTACAATCGCCATAGGAACAGCTTGCCTAAACCACAGAAAACGTTATCTATGTAATCTGTTATTTACTTGCCTTCATTTTTCAAACGACAAGTCACCAGTACAATTAAAGCTTACTGTTTGAATGTGAGAAACCTTTAGGATACATCAGAGGTCAACTATACTGACGATCAAAAGAAAGTATATCACGACTTTGGCAACCAATAATTAATTAATTAATAAACAACACAACTTATTGCGAGATAAATTACTTTATTATATAATTTATTATTTTTTAAATCTTGTGTAAAATAGCCATTTACAAAAACAAATTCGTTTACATTTCATGTTCGTTCAAATGTCCAAAGGTGACAAATGTACATTTTACATCAGTGAAGAAATGCTGAAAAAGGTCGTGATATACTTTCTTTTGATCGTCAGTATAGATACAAATTGATTGTAACCTGTTTGTAGCTGAATTTGGATGTATCCGCAGTCTATGGTTTCCACAACAGAAAATAGAGAACTGTTTAACTCCAAAGATCGTAAAACTCCAATTTATGTTATTTGAATAGCGTTAAGAGTCTCGACTCTTAATTTGAGTTTTAAAGGCAAGGGTTTTGTTAGAATGATGGCCAATGAAGTACACATAGAACACTGTGCTGGCTGAATTGTTCATAAATAACCGTACATTTACAACAGTAATAATAGAAAAAAATTATAAATCCAAATGTATCGTCATTTCACTTTTATGCAGCAAGTCGTACAGATTTTACAAGAATTTCTTCATGTTATATTTCTTATAAAAAATGATTAGCTCCCAAGCTAGCAGCATCCGACTAGGTTTTTACCTGACTGACATCTAGCAACAAAAGCCTTAAACCTGGTCAAAATACAACACAGATCAAGCAGTCACACATCTTACAATAAACAATGAAAACATCTAAACACTCGCTCAATACTGTAAATAATAAAACATTAGCGATCTTAAAACATAGCAACAGACCAATTTCTGACATAAAAACTTAGTGAAGTCAGCTGTTAGACATAAATTTTTTTAGCAATGTAATGTTTGTTGTCACTAGCTTGACGGTAATGCATGTTTGCAAGCGGAAGTGTGTAAAGGTTGACTACCGGTACTTATGACCAAAAAAAAAAAGACTGGTAATTCGTCATGGTTGGATATAATCGGGCATTGTCCGTGCAATAAAATGGACCAATAGTGTATACAAGTTAGCCTACATGTATAACACAGAATTTCAATTCTATTGCAAATTTTGAACTATTGCCCGATTACTGCTTAGATAATAGTATTTGTGGAATTTCATTTGTTCATAATCCATATAAGTATTTTGACTTATATATTCAGGGTCATAACAAATTAGCAAATATGACGGTCACGCTAACACCTTATGCTCACTAACATTTCTTGATTTACAGTATTCTTTCATGGTTCATCTAACAGATATCGGATAAACAAAACAGAATCTATCAGGAGTGCCTGATGTAGATTTGAAAGACAACCATTTGTCTGAAACCGTGGTATCTTGAGGGTTTGAATTTCCATCAAATATGCATGATTGATCATTTTTATTGCCATTTATAACTTACTCTTCAAAACATTCAACATGTAAACGGGCATAGATATTCTGGTAATGAAATCATTAAAAATGTACACATAGCGAATTGGCACAAACAAAATGGATTTGCTGAAATGAATATGCCATGTATAACGTCTTACCTATCTGAACTTAGCCACAGGTAGGAGAAATCTAGCATAGATATAACCAAGGTTTCATCTATCGGATAGGTACAACAAAAAACAATTAACCACTCTTTTGTAACAGCAGAACTTCAAACCATAGCTGTTTTTACCCATGGGACAGATAGAGGAACCTAGCACATTAAAGCATAGTATATCCAACTGAAAACACTTTTTACCACTTCTGTATCAACAGAAGCTCAAACTGACAAAGCAATCCATCTTGATCTTTGAAAGAATAAAATATTTGTTTTAAATACTTCGAACATTGACAAGTATTGAAGGTCTTTGCGTCTCCCCGTCACGAAACACTTCCCACCGACTCGAAAAGATTACTGTTCACTTCAGTCGTGAAATCTCTTTACACAAACTTCATCCCGAAATGAAGTGCCGCACAGGGAAACGAACCAAAAACCTAGAAACCAGTGGAAGTAAATGTCTTCCATCTAAGACAATACTGTGTCAGTCTTCATTCATAATGTGATGCATACCTCAGGAAGAAATGAATGCGAAATTAATTGTGCTTTTGATGAATTTTGGAATTAAGATTGAAAGAATGTCATCAACTAATGCTCCACACATAACTACAGTACCGGGTATTTTAATGTAAGGCCTAAAGAATGGTAAATCTGGGCTTGGGCTGGAGTGTGAAACCAGTTGACAAATAACCCCACTGACAGACTGCGCAAACACATCGCATCTGTGCTGAATTCTAGTACTTATTGGAAATCATTCTTTACATACAAGTTTATGCGCTGATCTCATTGGGAGAATTTAACGGTGTCAATTCAGCATGATATAGAAACTACTTTCTAATTCCTGTATGCCCAGTCTATTTTTAGATAGCACCACTATTGTCGGGATAACAGATCACAAAACAATCGACTCATACAGAATACTGAACTTTAAATAAATCTAGATCATTGTTGCTGTTCCTATATTCATGGAAACAAATTGAAAGATGAAAGCAGAAAGAGTCATAGGTGCACACTATTTTATGAAAATATCATGACAATGGTGCATGCCCATCACACTGTCCTACTCTGAATCCCTAGCCACTTTTGGTGCGTGTGTCGCGTTGAGTACGAAATCGTCTAAAACATCTGCTGACAGAAATCCAAAGCACAAACCAGTGATTAAGATGGCAATAAAGATAAATTCCTAAAAGCAGCAGTGATACTGAACTCTCTTAACAAAACAGTCTCCAAGAAGTGATATGTAGTTCACATGTCGTCCAGTTGAAATCAAGATCGGAAACACATGGGAAGGCCTGAGGCTAGTATTTGTAGTAAACACATAAATAATCTAGTGTTGTTCTGAGTCTAGTAAACACATAAATAATCCAGTGTTGTAAACACATGGACAGTTCTGAGTAGCAAATGCAAGGACAATCCAGTGTTGTAACACATGAAACGTTCTGAGTCTAGTAAACACATGGATAACCTAGTGTTGTAAACACATGGACAGTTCTGAGTAGCAAATGCAAGGACAATCCAGTGTTGTAAACACATGAAAAGTTCTGAGTCTAGTAAACGCATGGATAACCGAGTGTTATAAACACATGGACAGTTCTGAGTCTAGTAAACGCATGGATAACCGAGTGTTATAAACACATGGACAGTTCTGAGTCTAGTAAAGAGGTGGCAAGTCTACATGTAGCACTGTTCAATGAATTTTTGGTAAAGAGTACAAAAATCTACATACACCACACAAAACATTATAATTACGGTATGTTAAAGAAAAACTGCATATTGCACCACGCCGAGAACAAGTCACAGAGAGGTAAGCACAACAAGTCACAGAGAGGCTCGCCAGGTCCTTCCTTCATGTGGTTTCACCATGAGACGGGAGGAAATTGTGTGTGATGAAAAATAAATTGTCACCAGGATTCACTAAAATATGCTGTACCTGAAAAGAAAGCAAAAGTTTGAAGAACACCACTTACGCAAAACGTTACGCTCTGTTGTGTCTCTAGACACCACGTGACAAGAGACATTCAGCTAGATCTGAGTGGAAATAACATTGGGCTGCACTGCAGCTAATATCGTGACCGTAAACAGTATTATAACTTTTCAAAAAGTTATTTTTAGCAATCTATGCGTATATTGTAAACGGAGCAATTTAATGTAATAATATGACATTTTGACATTTCTGTTGTTGTTTGTAGTCAAATAATAAATGTATGCAATTATGTAGATAAACAAGGACAGTGTTTTCGCTTATTATAATGATTATATGCGAATTAATTGTCTTGTGGCTGGCTCCATTGCTTACGTCACGAGAAATGGTGAGTGATCGTCTTTAAGTTTACTCAGCGGGATAGTGTAATGGTCCAACAATTACTATTCGTTCTCAGATTCTATTCTTATTCATAATTCTTATGACGGTATTGAAGCATTGTTATGATAACGCATTTTTTCATTAATAATTCTCAACACATTTAAAATTCTTACTAATAATTCTTACGACATTAACAATCCTTAGTAATGAATCGTAGAAAGTTGAAAATTATCGACAATTATCCTTAGGATTGAACTTTATGAATAATATTTACTAATGATCTTAAGACTTGACATGACTAATAGTAATACTCACTAACGACTATCACTTGATAGCTATGGAGTCGGGCTTGATTGGGCCATTCTGAGACATACCGCCACCACCACGAATGCCAGTGGAACCAGCAGGGGAGCCTGGATGCTGGCCTGGTCGGATTGTCTTTGCTGAAAAATTCACAAGTATTTTGTTTATTTTCTACATTGGGAAACTTTCATCAAGCATTAAAATGAAATTCATGGTTTTAGTGTCTATACACAAATTTTTTGTCCTATAATAATTTGTGGACATAAGTTGTAAAAGTAAAACAAAACTCAACAAAGCAATGGTTGACAATTTCCAGAATATCTATGCCCGTTGACATATTGAATGTTTTGAAGAGTAAGTTATAAATGGTAATAAAAATTATCAATAATGAAAAAATCTACGTATTATTATCATTATATTTTTTCAAAGAGATTTATTACCCTCAGAACATAGTCAGTGGACAGGTTGGGAAACCATGATCCTTGCTTTACAGAATATTATAAATATACACATAAATTAATTAATAAATAAATAAATAAATAGTAATACGTATGTTTATATATACAATCTAACATGCATCCTACATATTAATATCTTACAATATAAATGTTATGATTAGGATTCACAGACGTCTGCTACTGCCTACATTAGCAGACGTGACATTAGCAGACGTGACCTTAGCAGACGTGACATTAGCAGACGTGACCTTAGCAGACGTGACATTAGCAGACGTGACCTTAGCAGACGTGACCTTAGCAGACGTGACATTAGCAGACGTGGTTTACCTATCTGGGCAGCATGTCCTCTTCGTGCCAGATTGCGTTGTCTGACGGCTTCCTTTATTCTGTCAACCTCTATCTGATACCTGCAAAACAAAACATCAAATGTATAGGGAATATCGTTCTGAGAACCAAGTACTGACTGACTTCAGACGGGAAATTTGATACTGATCCGATGTTCTACAAATTAAACTTTAATCACAGTGCTCTACTTGTCATGATGCAGAGTTTTATCACACGTATTTATAGATGTCAATATTCGACACTATTCATATTCCACACAAATTGCTGTTGTTTTTCTTTCCTAATTTTGAAGTGGAAAATCGACACTTTAAAGTCCCTCCCTCAATCGCAGAAATTGTCACTAAAAATGTATGCCCTGCTTCATCTGCAGACAATAGCAGTGACAAAAGAAGTGTTCAAACTATTTGGTTGCATGTTTTGTGCAGTTATTCATATGATGTAAAATAGGCAATTTTACGTAATATAATGTCAACTATTTAAGTTGTTGTAGATAATCAAGGACAGTGTTTTCTCTTGTTTATACATAAATGAATTTGCGTATAACTAGCTTGACTCCTTTATCATGTGATCATGTGATCACGCTTTTCCCAAAAAAATGTGAATTTATTCTCTTTAAGAAAACATAAAATGATAAATCCATATATCAGGCAAAGAGCCATTGAAAGCAAAACATTATCCGATTAAGATTCTAGTTGGTTTTATTGATCTAATTTATGGTTTTTTTTTAAATTGTAACAACCATTACATGTATCTGTTCACATAAATTAGAAACAAAATGTTTTTAGCATCAAATATTTTTGTTCAAATAGGGGATCTGACTTATAAGACAGACAAAGAAAATATAAAGCTTATGTACAACTTAATGTCAAAATTGGACAAATAACACAAAAAAGTTTAATGAAATATTATTTTCAGCATTAAACTAGAATTCTAATTGTAATAATATTTGAGGCAAAGTTTATTTTGCCAAAAATGTATAAAAAATGGAAAGAAATTCAAAATGTAAAGATTAGTTAAAGCAAGTATTTGGTTAATCTCTCTAATATGCTCGCGTTAAAATTAGAAACTCCAAATCTGAAACTGTGTTACGTGTGTATGCAATACGTCATTGAGAAATGTGTCTCGCATAATTCACAGGTTAATAACAATGGAAAGCAAATGCCATGTTATACGACAATTGCAACAGCATATATGTAGCAAAATTTATCTATCTTACAAAACTGAATTTAGTAAACAAGAAATGTTGATCAGGCTTTTGTTTTGAGGTGTGTGATAAAGCTCAAGCACTATCACAAGCATCATTTTAAAACAACGATTTGCAGCACTGCTTTTAAAATATAATAAAAAAACCAGAAGGTCTGGTTATTTGGTAAAAACCCTCACCGTTGATGGGTACCACCATCCTCAAAACTGAAGGAAAAAGCATTGATGAAATAGAAGAACGTAGCATTAAATAAGACAAGTTTCTGATAGCTGCTCTAAGTTTCTGATGCAAATTATTTCGTTGATATAACACAAAATGATGTTGCAGCTATTTAAGTTATTTCTCTTGTCTTTGAGCAACAAAGTTAATTCTTTTTACATTAAAGAAATTTGAGTAAAAAATCTTAAATATATTTTACAGAAGTATGTAATTGAAAATAATATAATATAATTTTATAAAAAAAAACCCCACTAAAACGAGAGAAAATAATTAAACAGACACAATATTTATTCCTGTGACAGATGTTTTAATATTACCAAATACCCAAATTAGTTCTCACATAGCCTTGGTATTAGAAAATAAAATAATTGCCACAAATAAGCTGACAGAACTTCAACCAAATTTACAGAAGCACAATAATTATGATGGTAACCTATTTTGGGTTGAAGTAATATTAATGGCTAAACAAACAACACACCACCATACACACAGGTATATGGGTTTCAGGCAAAACAATATTTAACCAATTTCTTTGGAAACAATTCAAAGTAAAATGGTCAAACATTATTTTGGAATATTAAAATATTGGGAACATACATGTTATACCATATTAACCCTATAGATGTCAGAATGGTTAAAAGAAAGGTCTTGTCAAATGCTGAGTGGTTATTATATTGTTTTAGAATCGCATCCATAATATAATATAATATTTAAAAAATGTATTTTGCTTAATGAAGTGTGATATACTTCTTGTGTCTTGTGTCATGGTTTAAATACAATTACATAATAGCTTTATTAGTAAAGCAAAAACCAGGATAAAACTGTGAATGGCCAACAATGAGTACAGACAAAAACAAATACATATGCACCAGCACCAGCACCAGCACGTACCCTTGTAGTGACGTGTACACAGCTGTCTCACAGAATCACTGTATATACAGTTGGCTTAACTTGTATTTGTTAGGAAACGAGTGTTTAACAATACACTTGTACACTGCTTAATCAGTGTTAGTAAGATGTAAAATATTCACCACACTGACACATCCACAGAGGAAATGCTCAGACACCACATAGGCTACTTTTGTCACTAAGCAGAAAGAGGTCTTATACACATATACACCCATCCAGAGAAGTTAGTACGTACTACAAATTTTAATATAGCATACGTGGGGATTGATCCTGCAACAAACTGTACCTCAGTCTCTTATCATTTTACAAGGAACTACATTCCATTCCCTCAGTACTAAATGCATATAATTGTGCATTATATGATTTATGGAGCTGAAATTGCAACACTTCAGAAACTAACACACAGGCAGTATCCCTGTGTTACAGGAAAATGGCTGTGACCAAACACTGAAGACTGTATACATGTTAAAACCAGTATACAGGTGAGTGCACTTCCCACGAGTATGAGTATATTAGTACACAAATATACCTCTTCCTATCTCTCATAGCTCCTTCCTTTGCCTCCTTCAGAGCAGTCTCCAGAGATTTGACCCGCTCCATGGTGGCACGAAGACGTTTCTCCAATTTGGGCAGCTCACATCGAAGGTCAGCATTGTCCCGCACAAGCTAAAGCACAAAAATATATAAAAATATAGCTTAATGCAGCCATTCAATTCAAAGTCTCAAAACATTAAATAATCATTACTTAACTTGCTATACCATAATTTTGAGGCCTCCAATACAACACTTGTTACACTATAATTATTAGGCCTCCAATACAAATCATCACTTGTTTTGCCATAACTATTATATCTCCAATACAACACTTGCTGTACAATCATTATTAGGCCTACAATACAACACTTGCTATAAGATAATTATTAGGAGGCCACTACAACACTTGTTATACCGTGAACATCTATTAAGATAAACCACGATATCCCCAATATTATTTTCTATAACCTTTGTCTATCACAAATAAGATACATGTATGTTTAATAACCTCATGTACCATTAATAAGACTACAACTTTTAATAACAACAGTACAACAAACACAATTTTCAATAAACGTCATGTACCACTGAAGACAAAACGAACCTGTTTGTGCACTTTGGTAAGTTGTTCGAGATTGTTCTCAAGGAAGGAAATCTTCTGTTTGTGGGCTGCACTACCAACGCTGTCTTCATCATCGTTATCGTCTTTGTCCTTCACAGACTGAAACAGAAATCATTGAGCCACTATCAGATCTTTCTAATTTGGGAACGCAAGTGAATATTTACGTGCTTATTTCCAATTAAGGTCCAAGCATGTCTCTCATGGCCATACAGTCAAGTTGCCTCAACTACCTGTCCAGGACAGAAGTTAGTGTTAGTATGAGAGATGAAACTCGCTACTTGTATTTGATATAACATGGACTTTGACAAATCAGTCGAATTACTATTACTGCTTTGATTGCTTACAGTAGAATTTTATAATCCTGCTGACGTTATTAACTAGCACCTGCCATTGAATTCAGGAAATTCTGCCGAAGTCATAGTTATCGGAAATCATGCTTCAAAGTTGATTTAAAAAAATATATTTTTTTACAAGGTAGATCACTCACTACATATAAACCTATGATGCATACCGCAAATGGCAGCCATTTTGACGAAATCGAATCATTCACATAATAAAAGATAAACATAATGAACTTTTTGTGTTAAATTCACTCACCTTCTTAACTCTGTTCTGCAGATCCTGTACGAACAGCTTTCTGAGGTTGTGCAGTGTCTGCAACTCTTTAGCCTACAATTAGACGTACACACATCTCAGTGTCTTCCAACAGATCTAATTACATATACATGTACTTAAGGAAGGGACATAATAAAAGCATCAAATGTAAGCTAGTCAAATGAATTTAGGAAACGTCCAACATTTCTATTGGATGACCCTGTATCTAATCATTAATCAAGTTGAATAGTAATGATTGGACAAAGAATAGTTATCTCTCAACATTGTTCTC
Source organism: Melanodrymia aurantiaca (assembly GCA_032355825.1). Taxonomy (NCBI): domain Eukaryota; kingdom Metazoa; phylum Mollusca; class Gastropoda; order Neomphalida; family Peltospiridae; genus Melanodrymia; species Melanodrymia aurantiaca. The sequence continues at coordinate 21,458 of JAULBR010088564.1, forward strand.
GACAGCTTGGAGAAGACAATGTACTATGAGTATGACAGAGCTAGATATTCAAATGCTAATAATTCAAATCGTGTATCCTCCCTCTTTAAGGTCAGTAGAATAATTATAAATATGTAAATGTGAAATTTGATGTTTTCCTTGAAATCCAAGCAAATGAAAAAGGAGACAATATCACGTTTTTTCCCTATATCCCATATAAGCCTATGAGTATGATATCCCATATAAGCCTATGATACCCCATATAAGCCAATGATATCCCATATAAGTCTATGATATCCCATTTAAGCCTATATCCCATATAAGCCTATGATATCCTATATAAGCCTACAATATCCCATATAGGCCAATGATATCCAATATAAGCCCATGATATCCCATATAAGCCTATGATATCCCATTTAAGCCTATGGTACCCCATATAAGCCTATGATACCCCATATTAGCTGATCATATCTCATATAAGCCTATGATACCCCATATAAGCCTATGATACCCACCACAGTTTCTTCAAGCCCCTTAAGGTCCTGTGTGGCTTGTTGGCGACGGTCAATTTGAAGTGATAAGTCTGCCAGTTTGCTCGTCTTGTCCGTCTCCTCGGACTTCAGTTTGTCGTAGTCGGATTGCAGCTTCTCCAGCGCCAGGGACAGCTTCTGGTTCGTTCTGGAGTGGTAACAGTCGAAATGTAAATTAGTCTCAATGAACAGCGACAGTTTGCACTTATTGTCATTATCATTTCTAGATTAAATACAGTTGAGGCCATGCTTGCATCAATGAAAAGCTGTAACTCACTAATTGAGATTACATGATGATGCTGTGACTGGTTGTACGAAAAACCATTATACCTCTTGAGATCATGTATAATGGCTTGATCGGTTGTATAAAAAGCCATAATGCTCACGCCTTCAGATTACATGATGCATCAATTGGTTGTATAAACAGCCATAATACTCACTTTTTCAGATAATGTACGATGGCTAGATCGATTTGTACTAAAAGCTAGAATACTCTCTCTTTGAGATGATCTACAATGCTATGATAGGTTGTACTAAGAGTCATAATACTCAGTTCTTGAGATTATCTATGATGGTATAATCGGATTGTACTAAAAGCCCAAATACTCACTCTTTGAGATTATCAATGATGGTATGATCGGATTGTACTAAAAGCCCAAATACTTACTCTTTGAGATTATCTATGATGGTATAATAGTCCAGTCAATCTACTCGAATTTTGGGGTCAACCTCAAACAAATTGCAACAAAATGTTTTTCACCACAATGCATTTCTATGATGTCCCCAGAATGACATACTAAAAGTCCAGAAAAATCCAAGTGGTGGAAACATGCCTAATTTGCATAAATCAAATATGGCCACCAATGTCAGGACATTCAGGCGTTTACATTCATTTGGCCATAACTTTGGTC
>JAULBR010088565.1:0-12672 GCA_032355825.1 Melanodrymia aurantiaca
TGACGTCCAATAACCGCTGATTTATAATCGATGTGTTTCTAGTGGCGTCGTTAAATAAAACAAACTTTACTTTCCCTCTATCATACTAACACTAACTTCTGTCGTGGACTGCGTGCCCAGGACAGATGTGCTTGAAACTAAATTGGATATAGGCACGTAAATACGTAGTGGTCAACGCGTCCGGGTTAGGACTAGTAGGTACTGCGACGTGCGTTCGAATCCCATCCATGGCTTATGGGATTTTTATCACAATACCGACTCCAACCCAGACTGCGTGATCATGGCAGACATATTTGAACCTTAATTGGGTATAAGCACGTAAATAAGTTATAACTAACTTATCAAGAGTAGTGGGTTTCCTCTATCATACTAACACTAATTTCTGTCCTGGACAGACACTCGAGGCAGATGGACTGTGTGACCACGACAGACGTGTTTGAACCTTAATTGGATATAAACACTTAAATAAGTTATAACTAACTAACTAACTAACTAATTAATTAATTAACTAACTAACTAACTCATTCGTTGAACAACCTTGCGTTCAATAGCGCGGGCGTTCTGCTTCTGAGACAAAACGTTTTGACACCGGTATTTGCATATACATTGAATGAATGTAATGTGTAGTACACGATCGGTACCAGTCACATAGTTCCAGAGCACTCGCGTTATTGAACGTAAGCCTAGATGATAGTGTTCCAAAAAATAATTTAATTACGGTTACTGCGGGGAAAATCCACTGTAATATTATAGATAATGGCCCCCATGTCTTGCCATGAACACTTTTTCATATAACGGTCTCTCGTGTTGCACACATCCGTCGCAAAGAGAGTGTGCATGCCGTACGCGTGGCAGCCGCATCTACCGCGTGAACGGCTTTAGTATACTCACAGTACATACACGCTCACAGTTAGTACATACACGCTCACTTCAATATAGCAGATTGGGAAATCATCAATTCATTGCCTACTGAATGATGACCCCTCAATTAGGCTTGATCAAAGTAAAGTCAAGTTTGTTTATTTAACGACGCCACTAGAAATAAATCGAATATAAATCAGGGTCACAGAGGAAACCCGCTGTCGCCGCTTCATGGACTACTCTTTTTTATGTGCAGTCCGATGACAGGATAGCACACACCACATAATTTGATAAACCAGTCGTGTACCACAATGGCTGGAACGAAAAATAGCGCATATTTGTTACGCTGTGGGATCTCTCGACCCATACCGCTATAGACAGACATTCTACCTCTAGACTACGTCCTGCTCCTAGGCTTGATAAAATTATATAATATATATATATATTGGAACATATTAATTATTAATCGGCGGTTATTGGATGTCAAAATCATGGTTATATCAACACTTGATCACAGAGGAAACCAACTGTCGCCACATAGGCTACTCTTCTTCATCTAACAGTTAGGGATTGTTTAATATGCACTTTCCCCCACAGGATAGCACACACCACGGACTTTGATAGAAGAGTCATGGATTACTGAATGGAATGGGAACTAACCCAACGGGTACTCCAAGGAGGAGGTACATCAAGCCGCAGGCAGACGCTCTACAGCTGGTCCTGGATGGGCAAGTGGGGATCAATTATAAACCTAGCCAACTCCTTTGTCTACCTTCTCCCCTTACATTATAACATTGTACTGTATAAAATATGTTTAGCTAGGGACCATGCCTAAATGTCAGTGTGTTTCATAATCCTAATAATGTTCAGGAGAGGACAGAGGGCAAAAGCCAAATTTTGGTTGTTTTTTTTATGTAAAAGATCGGTCCACAGTTGATCATTTCTTTATGTTAGAAATAGAAGGGGAGGGAGGAGGTAAAAATCAATCATAACAGTTACTGTGTGCAGATTGTGAAAACCATTGACATTTACCCCGGTATGCACAGTCCCTAAGTCTGGAGCAGACCCTTTTACCTCAGTTGTTGGATTGGTCAGAACAACACCCCGCCACACCGTATCACCCAACCACCATCCCAACCCCCCAAAGAATGCAGCAGCCTCATTAAATATGTGCAAATTTCGCATAATATCAATCTTGAGTGGAGAACTTGTGTAACAAGTTTCATGTAACGATGTTAAAACTTAGGACATTGAATGAGGACGTTGCTGCTGAAGCCGCCAAACAAACTAATCAGCGTAATTATGTTGCCTTCGCAGATGACACAAACAGTTGAACGACAATAACATAAATTAATATTTGTTTAGACAAATGGACTTGATTAGTGTTTTTTAAACAATTTGTCCAATGGAAAATTTGTTCCAACCCCATTCCCCAACTTCCAACCCCTAAATATGGGCTGAATTATATGCATAATATTAATGTAAAAAAACAACAACTAATAGAATTATAGGATAAAGTATAATGTACAGTATTATGTATTAATTGTAAAGTAGCATACATAGTACATGTATTACTGTTAGAGTAAATTTTAAATCGTAAATACATCAATGTTTCCAAAAACGGCAAAGTTGATTAAAATAATGGTAAACTTGTTTCTATTAACTATAGGTTGTCCTCTGAAATCTGAATAAACAAAACATTTATCAGCCAAAATTGTATCTTTGTACATTGCAGTCTTGGGTATATATATCCAAAAATGTGATTGTAGACATCTGGTTATCACATCATAGTTCTATATCTACAGGTGTTTGTATGTTTTGTACAGTCTAGCAAACACAAAGCAAACCTGCACATCAACAGAATGCATGCAGAACTGAAGTGACACTCAAACGAGAATGTCTATTAATCGAGCACTGTCACACATATTGTTTCATCAGTCACTGGTCGCCATACTGATTACACGGTGTCTGTTTATCTATCACAAAGGTTGGTTGGCAAGAGAAAACCTCAAACTGGAGTTTGGCCAAGTAAAGCACTGTCCGGAGCTGAATCCCGAATGATTTTCATAATGTCTTTGTACTTCGGATGAGCTGCGTCTCGAGTAAGGGACAGAATAATGCTCTCACTCGTTGTTAGGAACGCACCCGCATCTCGCATTCGCTCGTATGCATACATTCTGAAATGGACAAATGGCAAAAAGACTTATGTGCACGAGTGGGATTTGAACCTACTGTACCAATCCGCATGATTCTGGTCAGTCCAAGACCATACCCGCTCGACCAACCCAGTCATTTTTAAAACAGAACTCCGAATGTGTTTCTGATGAGTACTGTCAAACACTCAGTTCGAAGTAACCAACTAGCACGTACAACATAAATAAACAGTTAAAATACGAATGTAATATGAAAATTGTCAAATGAAATTCACAAAGTTGGGGTACTTAGATACAGTTACTGGGTATCTCTAATATAACGGTAGATAGGTTTGTAGACCCCATGTCAGTAACTTCCGCTGTTAGCATCAAATGCTAGTTAAAAAATGTAAGTACCAAGCAAAGTTAATATCTATAAACAAAGATAAAATTACATTATTTTCAAAGACTATCGTATCAACGAAAGTCCAAATTCCATTATTTTCAAGTTATTAAAATATTTTTACATACTTCCATGATATTATGGTTTTCAATAGCCATGATGAGTCCATTACGCTACTAGTTCTGGGTACTTGATTAACCCATATTTAAACTCCACAGATGTGTGATATTCTAAAACTAAACGTGATGTCTTAATGTCTTATGGCGATAGGTTTACCTGTCAACCAAGCTTCTTGAAGAGCATGCATCAACTACAACATGAACATCGAATCCTCGCTCCAGTAGATCTAGAACGGTCTGCTGGATACAAGCCTGGGTTTCTATTCCACACAGAACAATCGACTTCAAGTCTAAAAGTACCAAAACACATGTATACTCATCAACTATTATTATTATTATAACTACTGTAGGTCTAATGAATTAACTAACAATAACATATATAGGTTTATACAAAGGTATACACCATACATGTGGATGGATACTAATACAATGTATTTACAAGTTTTCTATATACATGTACATGTATATTATGGATATATACAAGATCCAATAAACGGTAGATCTAGTAGTAAATAGATACATTAAACTCATAATTTTAATTAGTTGATAAACAGGTTGATACAAATCTTTATTTAAGCTCAATTAGTAACATTATTTAAAATAACCTCTAGAAAAGTAAATGAATATATTGACCCAATGAAAAAAAGATTTCTTCTATTACATATATTATAACATATTTTATATTAATAGACCCACCCCTCACCCACATTGAAAAAACCCCACCCACTCCATTGTTTAAAATTAATTCTGGCCAATGCTCATTACATTGTAGATACCTACAGGTGAAATCCATAATCCTAATTCATCAAGTATTACGAGGACTCTAATTATAGCATAAATTAAGTCGAGTAGGTAATCTAGGTATATGTAGCGACTTATCTGCTATGTACAGTTAATTGCCAATAAACCCTGCACTCCTGTGGCACCTTAATTAAACTGGTAAACTGTTCACATCTTCAAATAAACTAACTTTTACATACAAATGTATTCAGTCAACATTTTCAGTGCAAGTTCTTTGAAAATGACTGCTATGTACATGCTAGAGCATGTGGAAAACTAATTATTGAAGAAATCAAATCAAATTAACATGTGAGTAGACCATGATGACCTTTAATCTTTTTTATGTGTTCTTCCACTTCTGGTACAAGCATAGAAAAGCAGGTCTTCGGAAAGACTTTCATCTGACTGACATCCAGCTCACTTACAGTGTGACCAAGACCTGCAATCACAAAATACACGAAATAGTTTTTATTATTATACCTGTACAGGTGTGATAATGTCTGCTAGGATATCAGACTGTATTTATGTAATACCGGTAGTGTTCAAATGAGCTCCTACTGGTTTCAGCTAGAGGGAACTTCCCTTTAGCTCAGTTGGACTCTCACACAGGGGGGTCTTGGTTCGATTCTTCTCAGTGGAGGTTTAGATGTTTGTTATAAATTATTTGGAGCCGACATAGGGACTGGGTCAGTGTCCTTAACACAAGAAAACAAAATAAAGCCTGGTCAGAACCTGTAACAGCTCAACTGCCTGTGTCCCACAGCTCCGGGAAGTATAGCTTCACATTCTATCGTACCCGGTACTGAACATGGCCTTTTTTCCAAAACCAAACCAAAATGAAATGGCTCTGAAAAATCCTATTTCTCATATAAAAAGCTCAATTTTGTGTACTTTTGTTTTCAGTCTATGTCGAATAACCAAAACAAAAATGACAATATCGAAGGTTGCGTTAGAGTAATTAAAATATCACTTCGTGCTATCACTGCTTAAACTGTTGTTCATGTGTGTACATGTTGTACATTCTCGTACGGAGATAGGCCGGGTGTAGGACATGTGTCCACGGGCGATTCGTCCACATACATTTCGTCAACTGAGCCCAGACGATTCGTCCACCGTACATTTCATCCATGTACATTTCGTCCAAAGACGATTCGTCCACCGTATATCTCGTCCACGTACATTTCGGCCACTGAGCGCAGACGATTCGTCCACCGTACATTTTTTGCACTAATTTGCTGAACATCGTTCATCCACCGTACATTTCGTGGTGTAGTGGTTAACGCTTCGTTTTTATCAAATTCAAGTATATTTAGCCTTGGTTAATAACGACCATTATCATTATCATTATCATTGCCACCCACCCTCCATTCGTAGGTACGTTTACCTACGTATGTTTGTATGTAATATAGTGTACACATTAAAGAATAAAGTACAGTAAATAATATTACAAAGTATAATGTTTTCTTACAGCCATTATATAGACTAAAACACAGTGTTGGCCTCACACACACACACACACACACACACACGGGCGCACGCAGAACACGTTTAAACATTTATTTGTTAATATTGAATTATGAAATCGGTGGACGAATCGTCTCCACTCTGTGAACGAAATGTACGTGGACGAGATGTACGTGGACGAATCATCCAGCATTGATTTAGGTTCGTGTACGAAATGTCCTGTACTGATCAGTGGACGAATTTTCTGTGGACGAAATGTACGGTAAAAAATATGACGTGGACGAATCGTCCTGTACTGGTCAGTGGACGACTTTTTGGTGGACGAATCGTCCTTGGACGTAATGTACCGTGGACGAATCGTTTCGAAAGCGATAGGCCGCCCCTATGGTTTGATAATTTTTATAAAGTTAGGATTGTCACGATTTGGACGCACGTTTTAAAACTCGAAACATTGTTTATAAACCATGAATTTGAACAAGCACAACTTCAAGTTCAACTAGAAGCTGTAATAATTATTACAAATAATAATATCCTTGTTAGGGCCTCGAACTGACACACCTTTCGGATACTGTTCCGTTACGACAACAGGCATGTCCAAAATATTGGCAACATTTATCATGCGACCGGAAACGGCTAGAATCTGAGGGTAGTATTGGATAATTTTACGAAATCCATCTTGCATGTCACATAAAAATAATGCGGAATTTTTAACAATAATCTTCCCTAGTCGCTTGGAAGCCATTATTTCGTTTGTACGTCTGAAATCCCTTCTTAGGCCGCGAGTCCACTGCAGCAGTACAGCAGCTTTACTCACGCATGTTACCTTCTTTTTTTCAAATACATCCCTGAAAGTAGTGTGTGTCTGTTTCCGCAGATGGATCAAACGATTAATCCTAGTCAGTGGAACCGTTGGGTTATTTAACATTCCAACCAGTTATCAACGACCGGGTCATCAAAGGTAGTGATGTCTTATATCGGTAAGAGTAGCCTATGTGGCGGGATTGGGTTTCATCTGTGACCAAATGTAAATATAGCCGTGCGTTTCAATGTGTACCAGTAGTGTCGTCAAACAAACAAATTTTATCTTTTACCTTTCTATTTAAGCCTAATATGAAATGAGGAAAGCACAATAACAGAATGGAAGGCATGGCCGCGCCAATGTGAACTTTTCGATCTCAAAACAACTCTATTTGTAATTTTCGTAATCTCTTCAGAAAACATAACAGTTGCATTCTAATTGTACTTTACAAAGATAACCTGTGTGTATTTTATCAATGTTATTCGATTCTTAAATAATTGTGATTTTAAAATATTTAATCCTGACTAAAACTAAAAGTAAAACATGCAGATTAATGATCTGTTAGTGTTACTAACAGCCTGTTACACTGTTACTGTTAGACTGTTAATATCGTAATATTATTTATTTTAAGCTGAAGATAGAATGGGTTCCGAGTACCGGTTATTATCATTGTGTTTATCGTATTTTGTGCCCTTGATTCTTGCTGGTGCCAGCTTGGATCGTCATACTGATATAGTTGTTATTGGTGCCACTGGAAATCTTGCTTCGAAATATCTCTGGGAAGGCTTTTTCAATTTATTTGTTAAATATGATGGTCAAAGACAGTCGTTCATGTTCCATGCCACTGCGCGATCGCCACACGAACAGGCGTATCCGATACTGGTAAGAACCCTAAATGAAAAATCAAAGTGCCCAGATCACGTCAGTATGCGCGAGTGCAATGAAATGAAAATTAAGTTTCGTGAAGCAACATCATACTCGATGTTAAAGACCGAAGAGCATTATTTAAATTTGTGTCGTGATGTTCACAATAAACGGAGAACTTCCGGACGGATGGACGGAGAAACGATATTCTACCTTTCAATACCATCCAGTTCTTACATCACTACTGCACGCTACATCAATAACAACTGCAGGCTGAATAACGGCAAGACAGATGTTCGTGTAGTTTTAGAAAAACCGTTTGGAAACAATCGGGAATCTGCCAGAATGATGGGTAACACCATGGCAGATCTTTTTGCTGAGGATGAAATGTACAGAGTGGATCACTACCTAGGAAAAACAATTGTCCGACAAATATTACAATTCAGGTACTGCACATGTATTAAATATATTATTGTTTGTCAACTGCTAATTAATGCGATTAATTAATTGTACAGTTTATTATGTACGGTACTTGAAAATGAAATAATCTATATTTGATAATTGATGTTAAACACGCAGTATTATTAAAAATACTAAAACAAAATAAAGGTTGCCTTCATATGTAAATGTCGTAAGAAAACTTAGATAAATGATATAAAGTGGCATTTATATAAAATGATACTTAGTTCAAAGACAACTGGAGCACATTGATTACCGTAATTAACAATAATCGGCTAATAATAATATTAGTTGTCAACACTCAAATGCAATTCGATTTCAATACATGGTGACAGGTTGGAATGGGAAAAACCCAACTGTTCTAATTTATCTACTGAGGAGAATCATCATGCAATCACTGAATCTCCAGTTAATCCGAGTTGAATTCAAGATCCTGATAATACAAAAAATATTCGAGACCCGGGTTGTATTATTTGGGACCTACATTTGTGATAAAAGTAACAACAATAATGTATATATGTACGTTGATTGCCTTCAAATACAAGCATGAACTGAACAGACCGTTGTTTAGTACAGACATCAGGTTCAATTCTATTTCAATTGCACATGTTGCCTGGGTTGTGTTTGCATCCCGAGTAGTGTTCAAGTATTCTTTTTATACCGGGTAAGTCTATATTACGTCTGTCATTGATCAAGTCAAAATAAGTGTGTGACCTGACTGATGAATGGTAGAGGACTGTGACGAGTCCGTGTCACTGAGTGAAATTGCAGTTTATCTCAGATGTTAACCCATTAATTATTCACATGTCACTAGACATGTATGTACATTTCATGAATAATGTGCCATTGTTTCGGATAGTTTTATAATGCATAGCAATGATTCGAATAAATATTTAATTTCAGATTCTTGAATAAACATGTAGAAGAAAGACTGAATAAAGATGATGTTGAAAGAGTGGAAATTTTCATGAAGGAAACTTTTGGAGTTAAAGGTTAAAGTTATTCTAACATTATTTACCATAATCTGAGTTCCATCTGCTAGATATTGGGATTGCACCATTTTGAACAACTCTAGATAATATATGTATAGTGCATATCATGTGGTGTCTGAAGAGAATCCGGGTCGTTTTGCCATTTTTCTCATTAGACCCAGGGACGAAGGGGAATAAGGGCGAAACGATCGGACCCCGTACCGTCTGAAAAAGCTAGTATTACTAAGTCGATGTCAGTTGTATGTAAACTCAGTATCTCTACCTGTACTGTGTTATGGTATGGTTATCACATAATACATGTGTATATAAATAAGTTATTGATTTTGAGATCATACAGACCATGCCAATATTTAGACTTCTCTGGCAGGGCTCGGTTGTTTCCAAAGGTCGACCTGCCACAAGTGTTTAATCTCTCTTTTCAGTCAGTCCAACCTGAACAATGTCTGTGTTATGTCTCGGTCTGACACTTTGATCCTCTTAAGTAATCATTTTCAGACCAATGATTTCATGTAGTGATATACATTTACTAGTAGACCGGTACATACAGTGACCAAGCTTGTCTGGTTTGTGATAGATCCGTGTGAACGATGGGCATAAAATGGCACATGTGAACGTTGTTGATTCAGTTATAGAATTTTTTTTAATTTGATTAATTATGGTTTTGGATAATTGTCATGTAAAATTTCTATTGTTAATCTATCTTATTAACATGTAAATGATGTTTATATCTAATGAAGGTATCGGCACATTATCCTGAACATGCAGACCAGCTGTGTCGACTGTCTGCCCAGGCCAGACGTTGATGTTCAGTTAGTGTGAGAGAAGAAAGCCACTGCTGTTACACACTGCATAATGCTACTCTTATTCTATAACCATAACATTTACAGAGATGATTTATATGCAATTTTACATTTTAAGACAGGATATCACAAACCACAGCTGTTTGTTATACCAATTTACCAATTGTTGACCACAGGCCAGTGTAAATGGTTGTACAGCTCCCCATTGAGTCTCACGAATCATTCTCTTGATTGGAAACAGAACTATGGTTAAAAAGTCCATGCTTCAAATGGGATTTGAACCCAGTACCTACCATCCTTAATCCTATGGCTTAACCACTCCACTAGTATTAGGCTGCACAGTTGGTGTATTATAATCTTATGTAAATTTATCTGTGGTGATATTAGTTGTTTGTGTTTTTTAGGTAGACTTGATTTCTTTGATCAGACTGGAATCATACGAGATGTATTTCAAAACCATCTCACAGAACTAATGACCTTGATTGCCATGGATTTACCACACAATTTGTCATCACCAGAAGATGTTAAATCTGCTAAACTAAGACTTCTAGAGAGTGTCCGACCTGCCACCCAATCATCAATCTTGACTGGTCAGTACTCGGACTACTTGACTGATGCGGCAGATGAACTGAAAGATTTGACAAATTCTAAATTCATTCCAACATTTGCAGCAGCCATGTTGCATATTAATTCACCAAGGTGGGAACAGGTCCCTTTTGTATTGGTTGGTGGTAAACATTTGGATGAAAGATCAAGTTTTGTTAGAGTAGTATTCAAACAAAACAGTGTTTGTGTTAGTCAGTGTGCAAAGAATACAGCTCCTACCAGCATGGAACAGCTGGTCTTTCAAATTGGAGATGGGTCTTTAAAATCTCCTGCTATCTTGATCTCAAAATCGCTGGGCTCCTCGGTGTGGCCTCAATCCATAGCAGAAGCAAATTATAGTCATATTAGCCATTTGTTCGGTGACAAATCATCAAATCTGTTTATAGCAACACCAAAAGATAATCCTGACGCGTATTCCATTGTTATTGAAGACATTTATTTGGCTAGGAGAGCTATGTTTGTTGGAACAAAACATTTATCTGCGTTGTGGGAAATATGGAGTGATGTCATCACAGAAACTGAGAAAAGGACACCCAGAATTTATCAACATGGGGATGAAGCAGGAATCCTCAACTTTGCCATCAACGGTCCTTTGTTGACATTTACTGACAAAAGTGAACAAATTGTAGAGAACGATGTTTTAGATGACCAGCGACAAACGCCAGCAACGTTCCTCGGTTACAAACTAGTTTCAAACAAAGCTTCTCTCATTGCTAATATGTTAGCTGAACATATTTCAAAGACAGTACTCGCAACTCTTAAAAATAACTGGAATTTCCACATAGCCTTTTCAGGGGGTAATAGTCCAAAGCTTCTGTTTAAAATACTGGCCCAATCGTTTGCCCATCTTCCATGGAAGAGAATACATGTGTGGCAAGTAGACGAACGATGTGTGCCACTTACAGACTACCAGTCGAACTTCTACAATCTTCAGGAAACATTTCTCAAATTTATTCCGATACCTCATGAAAATGTTCACCCAATGCCAGTAGATGTGAATGGCAAATTGTGTGCCACAAGAGATTCAGGACACACCACATATGAGGACTCTCTGAAATATTATATTCCTGACCTTAGCTTTGATTATATAGTGCTTGGCCTTGGCACAGATGGTCACACTGCTTCACTTTTCCCCAACTCACCAGCATTAACAGTTGAAATGTCGGTCGTGCTTACAGAACATAGTCCTGATATTATGACACGCAGGATGACCCTCACATTTCCCATCATAAACAAATCAAAACATATTTCCATTTTAGTTACTGGGAGAGAGAAGTCGGATATATTAAAAAAACTTGAACAATCTGATGGATCCAGGTCAGACTTTCCAATACTGGGAGTAAAACCGTGTGATGGAATACTAACCTGGTATATTGACACAGATGCATTGTTTTTATAGCTTTACAAACACGGATCCACAATTGTTTGAATGAATGGAGATGGGGTTGGGTTCCACTATAGAAACATTTAAGTGTTCAACCATCTGTGTGTTACTTAAAACTTATTTATGTGTGTAATTGAGGCTGAAGCAAACCTGTGCTGTGTCTGCCCAGGACAGAAGTTAGTATGAAAGAGGAAACCCACTACTCCTATTTGACAAGCAGCAAGGGATCTTTTATAAGCACTTTCCCACACACAGGATAGCACAAACCATGGCCTTTGCTATGCCAGTTGTGATTGGTGTAGTTTATTGTCCACCTACCCATTAAGTCTTGCATAGCATTCACTCTGGGTTTAAAAATCCCATACATTGATTGGGAATCGAAGCATTAACCACTACACCACAGAGGCTGGTATGTTCAGGTGTTCATCTTATGGATCTTATAATGTATTTGTTCTGGTTTAAGTGTTTGAAATTACTTGTGACCTGAATTATTTTACCGTAGATACCACAAATAAATATAAAATGTTGACATTGCTTAGCAAAAACAAAAGTAAGCTGAATATAATACTGTTCTGTATTTTTATTACGGTATTTCATTACATCCAGAAAATTTCAAATTCGATTTTGCATTAACACCAAACATGGCCTCGCCCAAATCTTCACTGATTTCTGCCATTATTTTGGGGTCCTTGAAATGCGTCACCGCCTGGGCCATTGCTCGGGCTCGTTTCTGAGGATTAGAACTTTTGAAGATGCCGGAACCCACGAACACACCATCAACTCCCAACTGCATTAGCAGAGAAACATCTGCGGGAGTAGCTGGAAGATCAAAGGAAATAAGTGTTACAATCCTTTGATTTATTATACACATGTAATTTGTATTGGATCTGGATGATAACTACATTCGGATTTTTTCGTAGAAACTTTGATTGGTTCCGAATGAAAGGGAAGTGATTTTGATTTGTTCGTAATTATCCAATATGGCACCCGTAGTTGACTGGTTTGAAGT
>JAULBR010088576.1:1686-12671 GCA_032355825.1 Melanodrymia aurantiaca
ATTACAGACGGAATCGCCTGTGCTGAACTTTACAGACAAAATCACCTGTGCTGAACATTACAGACAAAATCACCTGTGCTGAACATTACAGACAGAATCACCTGTGCTGAACATTACGTTTGTCTAACGTACTCTTACAGAATAAAAGCAAGTTGTCTTTTATGTTCACTTCCCCACAGACTGGAAAGCACACATCATGGCCTTTGATGAACCCATCGTGGATCACTGGTTGGAATGGGAAATATCCCAACAGGTCCACTCAGGAGGATCGATCTTGTTTACTCAAGTCCATAACGAGTGTTGAAACTTTCATAGAGTGATTAATCGAAATTTGGAAGAATTGTATGAAATATATATTTTAAAATCTCTTTTTTTACGCGAGATGTTTGTAGACTCGTATTTTGAGCTTTCGATATTTAGGTGACACTTTGAGCTTGGTTTCATCCATTATCCACCCCAATGAAGGCTTTTTGCTGATCATACAATTATTTGTATATTATTCTACAGAGTAACATTAACACATATTAACAATCAACTCCTATTGCAATCAAATGCTCGGGGATTTTGTTGTGCTACACCAAATTATATTACATATTGCGGTAAAAAGGGTAATATTTGCAGCTGTAAATTTTCACGATTTCAAAAAGAAAACCGATCAACAAGCAATGTGTAATTTTCAGATTGCACATACCATTGTCGTATCTTTTAATGGTTATCATTGATTGTATTTATTCGTGGGATTGTAATTTTTTAGGTTAAATTACAAACGTGAAAACCGTGTTAATAACAGACATGCGAATAATATCCGTTTTACAGAATATACTTATAAGTCATCGAATTCTAGTAGAGTAAAATTCCAGTGAATCTGTGACCTATTCCTTAATAACATTGATTTATCAGTGGATCCTATATGGTTAGGACATTCTAAAATGATGGAGTGGGAGTATGCATCCTAAACGCTACAGGTAACTCATGTAAAGGACGTTTTTCAAAATGGCTGCAATAATCCCATTTGGTTTCCTAAGTTGTTCCAACAATCCAAAGTTTTGTAAAAAATAAATGTAGTTGCAATAGCATCAATGAATGTGAATGTATATTTCAAATTGTTGTCTTGAAAATTCAAGATGGCTGCAATGATGCTGACACAAGTAAATACACATGATTGCAGCCATCTTGTATTTCCAAGACAAACATTTGAAAGATACATTTTGAAAAATACCTTCTAGCAGGGTTAGCCATCACTTTTGGGAGGGATATCCTTGCTTAATCCTTTTAGAATGTCCTGAGCATACAGAATTCAATAAGAAGCCCATGTCATATTGAATTGGTCATAGATTCACTGAAATGTTAGTCTGCTATCCACACTCGAGCAAGTTACAGGGTTTATCAATGTTTTATCCTTCATTTTAGAAGTACCCCGGTATATTAAAATGTTCATTCTTTTGGATTTGAATCTCTTTATGTCGTTGATATTACAGAAGCATGTTTTTGAGTAAAACCTGTAAATGAAATGTGTAGACAAAAAACAAAAAATATTCTTTGTTTCCGATCTAAATTTTATGTGAAACTTCCTTGACACACGGAGACATTTTTGTGTGAATTTGGTCATTCTGACATACCATGGGCCTGAGGGGTGGGTCGACGTAAAACATATTGGATCCCACGTTTGTCCTTGGGGAGGGGATCATGTTTACTCTTGTTATTAGAGAACTACATTTAAAATGTAATTCCTTCAGATCTACTAGAACATTTTCAACTAAATTTAGTGGAAAGCTTCCTTGACCCATGGAGAAACAAAAGAGAGTTTAGTGTTTCTGGCCTGCCCCCCCCTCCCCAACCTCGATCTTCAGGGGTGAGGCCCAAAATGGGGAAAAACTATATAAGCATGTATGTATCTGAATATATATGCCTGGTGTCTGTGCAAACTGTTTTAGGCTATGTGTTTTGGAAGTGCAAATAATAAATAGCATTGAACGGTTTGAATAGGAACAGTTAGTAATGGGAAACAAAGTATCTTTTTTGTCACAGGTCATGAATGTTGAGCTAATTAATGACTTTGATCTAATGAAGGAAATTAATGATTAAGTAATGGAATATACAAAGTTAGTATTTTAGTGTATTTGAAATAATAAAAGGTCTGTTTTTATTGGATGCGAAGTTGTACAGTGTACATAATCATAAGTTGACAGTCAGTTTAATGATATAACTATTTCAAAGGCCTTTGTTATTCATGTCTGACATTGTATGTTTGTAATCGACCATTGTTGCACATTGTGATTGGTCAGTTTTATAGTTACCGGTACTGGTTAGATGTCAAATTGTTATTAGCTTTTATTTATTTATTTATAATCCAGAACTATCATTTACAAATGAGAAATGCAATCAGCATTATGTTTGACAGTTTGTTATTATTCAAGTTGTTTGAAGATAATCACTCACCAAGTTTGGCGCCAAACGATTCTGCGCTGGTACATCTCCAGACAATAGCGTGAACTTAGAAATGTTAGAACTAATAAGCTACAGATTTCGCCGATGCATTCATACAATGTACAAAACACAGTTTTACGTAATATGACGACATTTTTACATTTCTGTTGATCTCTATAATCATATAATAAATGTATGTAAGTACAAGTATGTAGAAAAATGAGGACAGTGTTTTCTCTACTGTTCATACAGGGCCTAGTGGAAGATTAGCTAATGCTAAACTAGTCACCCTCATAAATAAAGTTTTATTATTATTATTATAAATCAATTTGCGTATCAGGGATGGATCTGGCATGGTGAGGGTGGGGGGCCTAAATTTTGTGAGTTATAATTTTATTATATATTAATTTTCATTTTTTACGTTGCTTTTTAAAATTATCTTACTAGATGCTTCATTGGCCCCCCAACCCCCACCCCTAAATGGATTATCTGGATCTGCCACTGTGTATAACATGTTGCACATCATTCACTCCAAAATGTTGAATGATTCTTTTTAATTGGCTATTCTTGGACTATACCTTCACATATTGACGTTTAGAATTGTATACACATTTTATTTGATATTTATTATGTATGGTATTCGAAATATCTAATTATTGGTTTCTCTTTTTACCGGTACATATCTTATGACTTTTGTAAACATTTTTAATAATTATGTTGTTCTTTATGATTGGTGTTATTTGTGTGTATGTAACTTTCTCGTTTGTAATTGAAGCGCAAAAATTACAATCACATGAATGATGTAAATAAGTAATGATATAAATTGAACAAATATATTTTTTGCAATGCAAAAATTACATATCACGAGCAAGTTAATCGGTTTATTGAAATCGTTAAACTTTGCATCCAAGAATATTGTCTGTTTTACTGTATTAAATAAGTTGGCTATTACAAATTTTTTTTACAATATTTGATATTACTTAGATGTTAACAAACAGGTTAATTATACGTGAATAATTTGAGCCACATAACAGAAAATCATCTGTCAAATTATATGGCCAATAAACATAAACAAAGGATTTTATCTCACCTTATAAATACTTGAATTTCATTGGTTATTTACACTTGGATAAAACCTTATATTCCGCGTAGGCAGTTAAATTCTTGTATACCCCGCCTATAACTTGGACAGTTTCCAGTCTTCTCGGTTATACTGTATCTAAATAAACCAATTACAATTAATAGTTTCCATCACTCCAGTAATTCTATTATATCAAATAACATACACAATTTTGACCCGTTATACAATTCATTGCAGAAGCATCATTTGGGGTAAATGGATTTTT
Organism: Melanodrymia aurantiaca; assembly: GCA_032355825.1. Classification (NCBI taxonomy): domain Eukaryota; kingdom Metazoa; phylum Mollusca; class Gastropoda; order Neomphalida; family Peltospiridae; genus Melanodrymia; species Melanodrymia aurantiaca. Next base: position 5,460 of record JAULBR010088576.1, read on the forward strand.
ATATATCCTCTGAATGCTCTTTTGTACACCGAACTGCAGGCTCAGGGTAAAAAAAAAAGAGCATTGAGGGTACATAAAAATCCATATACCCCTTGTGATGCTTCTACAACATATATTATCTACCCATGGATTGACTAAATGTATCCGTATCTACCAAGAGGAGGTAATCTAGTGTTGCTTTTGTTCTGTATGCCTTGAATTATTCACAAATAATTGGCTTTGTTTTCGTGTTTGTCTTACAAAATATAGAATTACAAGAGCTGTGTGAATAGCACACAATTTTCTTAGTGGGGAATTTAAGCGACAGTGACAATGTCTTGTGAATATCTGCTGTGTAGTGATCAAATGCTGGAGAATGTTGTTACCGGTATTGGCCGTCGGGATCGGTTTGCCTTTACTTTGGATATCCCATTACGTAGATTGGTGAAAATGTGGCAGCATACGTGTTTAGTTAGTAATAACTTATTTATCCACATATATTAAGGTTCAAGCACATCTGTCATGGTCACACAATCCAGCCGCTTCGGCTGTCTGCCCACGACAGAAGTTAGTGTTAGTATGAGAGAGGAAACCCACAACTCCAAATTGATAAGTAGCAAGGGATCTTTCATAATTTATGCACTTTCCCCAGACAGGTTAGCACATACCACGGCCTTTTTAGACCAGTTGTGGACACTGGTCGGTACAAGTAGGAATTACACCTACCCATTGAGCCTTGCGGAGCACTCACTCTGGGTTGGAGTCAGTACCGAGATTAAAAATCCAATATGCCACGAATGGGATTCGAACCCAGTACCTACCAGCCTGAAGTCAGTAGCATTAACCACTGCACCACGGAGGCTGGTACATACGTGTTTATATCTTTATAATAATTATATGGTGTTCCCCTTTGTCAGATTTGCTCAGGGAGTCGGTGATGAAAGGTTTGAGCGGTTGCCATGTCTTTTGGTTTAATATTTTTACTTGCATATGAGACAATCGCATATTTGAGAGGGCAGAGAATTGATTCACCATTGACAATGATGTACATGTACTTATCATTTTTTAAGCATGGGCAAATAATCATATCAGTTTGAACTTAAAATTTCAATGTTAAATATTAATATTGGGCATCATTATCATTGATGATGACATAGTCATGGTTCAGTTTGCATGAGGGAAAGCATGACACCTCATGTCATGTCTGTGGAAACATGAATACGATCTGGATTAGATAATAGTGGGGTGGTCCTAACACCGTAGTGGGCTTTAGGTGGGGTTTCACGATTATCACTTGTCCTGCCAGCATGAACTTTGTGCTGTTTAAAGCTCAAGCAACATTGCAGAACGACACCAGATCACACCATGCCGTTATTGTCAGGAACTTTATTAAGCATCCCTGACACTACCATAATTATTGCTTTCTGTGGTCAATAAACTTTTTAAATTAAAAAAACAAAAATAAACAACCCAACTAAGCATCAGCACGTCTGCTTTCTCTCTAGAAAACAGCAATGGAACGTGTTTGACCAACAGTTTGTGATAACCACTCCCGCCCGGCAAACCTTGGTGAGTTGGTGTGGTTCCAGAGTGAACGAACATTGCTGATGACTAGACCTTCCATTAGTGACTTTTCAAAGTGTAGGGCAAGTCAGTTGTAGTTCAATAATATAGTACATGTATTACTGATCAAGTGCCTGGAACCATTAGTTAGTTTTTAGGATGATCGAGTTTTGATGACTGATAAAGCGAAGTTCGGATTAATTTTCATGTTTACAAGAACATCGGTCCACAGTTGATCAACGTTTTAGGTTAGGATTAAAATGTTTAAACTGAGGACTTTATACTAAGTTCCAAATATGCAGTGTAGAAATTTATTGCACTGCCGTTTACTTTAATTTACCATTAGTACCAAACATATGAACAATGTATCAAAAGAAATGTAGCACAAGCTAAATCTGACATCTCAATATTCTTAGCAATAATGAGTATATGTCAAATGAATTGAAATAGATACATTGTTTATACAAATTAAAATAGTATTTAACAATTACTTAATGCTTAAAAAATTTGGTATTTTTAGTTATAAACTAAGTTTGTTTTTTTTTAATTTAAAAGCCAGTCCTGAAACAAATACTACCATATAATTATGCAAATCAAAATAGCATGTTTCTGGCTAATACTCATTTTATTTATTTAAATTACAATTTGCTTCATTTTATTGCTTAGAATATCAATCGAGTAGTATATCTAATGCATTCGTAGTAGCTCAATATGAAATCTAAATGACAACATTGACATGGCCAAATGGGTATCTCTGCACACGGTGGAGTCAAAAGGATATTACAAAATCAAGATTGCGTGTACTCACAAGTCGGTGTCAAATGGCATGGATTGGTATGTGCTATTTTGTCTGTGGGAAAGTGCAAGTAAGAGATCCCTTGCCGTTATTCGGCTAGAGTAGCCTATGTGGCAGCAGTGGGTTTACTGTAACCAACAGTCAACATAACAGGGCATTCGACATCAAACAACCGCCGATTAATTATCAATATGTTCAGAGGTGTAACAAATTTTACTTTTTACGGTCAAAGCACGTGTTCGTGAAAGTTGAGCACATCTTGCACTCGTCGGTGAGCAATTTTGTTTTCATCGAAAATATGTGTGAAAGGTTGAAGGATGGTATTGCATCATTCCTTATCAATATTGTGAAATAGCATCTGAATGTCAACCAGGTTCATCAGTCCATAAAAGCTATAACCCTGATAAACCTTGAGCCAGTTAGAATTTACTTACATCCAACTGCTCAAGCACATCAGTCATGGTCAGTCCTTTCTGAGAAAATCCAACCACTGTGCAATTCACTCCCACATTTATACTAACTTATATTAAGCCACTACAAATACTTGGATTAGAAACATTTTACCTTTAATATTCTAAGCAAGAACATATTTAATGTATACAAAATGGTTCATTAGCAGGAAACGTGTTACAATATATTTCGATCTGCACGTAAGGTGGCATTTGCCGAAAGATTTTGTTTTTTTGTTGAGCTTATATTAAAAATGACATTCTAGTATTAACGGATGAAAACAAAACAAAATTCCTTAATTATGTACTGGTGTAGGAAAGGGCCATTTCACTCTCGGGTACACAATTTAATTTCAGGGACTTTGCAAGCCCCATCAGACACCAAATTATATATCCGCGAGGGGTAGAATTGGCCTTTCACACACCAATATATATGAAGGATTGTTATTTTACGTTAATTATATATTTTTTGTTATTTACTTTACATCTTGTTATGTTAGTTATATTTATAATATATATTATTAGTAACATTGTTTGTAGTTTGCATTTAGAGCACAATAAATGATTTAATCTTACATATCTAAAACTGAAATTACCGTTTTTATAGTAACCTAGGTTTGATATATATATATGCAGTCAAGAACATTTTTATGTTAGTGTAAAACAATTTTTATCTAGAAATTTAAAACCAGAGTCGACAAGAATTAGAATTGTAATAGCAAATTAGTTTTTAAATTATAATTGTATTTGCGATAATTGATAATGCAATTGAGTCAGTGTCAAGAGAAAAAAGAAAATATCAAATTATATCAATAAAATGATCTTGTTTATAATGTATTTGCTTTAATTTGTTCATAATGGTTGAAATAAAGAGTTCATCCCATTTTGTAAATTATTAAAATGTTTTCGTGAATTTTTAAGTGCTTGCAATATTTTTAATATAGAAAGAGCAGAATTGAACTCCCGATTAGAACTGCTGCTCGAGATGCACACATATAAAAGATTGATCAACCTCTGAATGCCTTACCATTTTTCTTTTCAAACAGTGATGCTTCAGGTTCAGATTTGTAAAATTTCAATAGATATACCCTGGCTGCAGTCAATAAAAAGGAGTAACCTTTGAGAAAATTTGTCAAAATTACAATACTTTTGACATCTACCAACAGATGTTTTAATCGGGGTTCATACACTTTTCACAAAATTAAATTCCACGACATCAAATGAAAATGCCATGATCCAAATGGTGAATCTCGATTTTTAGGACTGTTAATTTTCTATTACTGTACACAAAGCATTCAATCAAGGTAGGGGAGATAATTTGACTCGCACAAGTAATATTATAATGTATTGTAGGAAATTACGCACTTTCTTTCTTACGGGCAATACTTTGATTATGGTTATGCAATTTTTTTTATAGGAAAACAAATTTCACGAGTTTCCCAAAGCTAAAGTAAATCTCAATTTTCCATGCTTTAAAGTGAATTCAAAAGATTACTAGGTCTCAAACGGAGTTAATAAAAGCAGTATTTGGCACATAAATCACAATCATTATGGAGACACAAATCCTGGTTATGTAGATAATTGCATACATTTATTGTACGATTTTAAACATCAATAGAAATGACAAAATGTCATTAAATCAAATTGCTCAGTTTACGTTACACAAATAGATCGCCAAAAGATGTAGCTAAATAGTTGGAACAGTTCTAAGGATAAATGACATTGTCTGGAGATGCAGCAGTGGAAATGTTTGGCGTCAAACTTAGTGATTAAAAGTCTAAAGGTTTTAAACTACGGCATGTTACTTTGCTGGGTTTTTTATCCAGTAAGTAAAAAGATAGTTTGTTTAACGACGCCATTAGAAAAAGTCATTTACAAATCAGCCCATAAAATGTTGTGCGCTGTGGAGGATCGATCCTTCATCCCATCCCACCATAGACAGACATCAACCTCTAGACTACGTCCTGCCTGGCATCCAGTAAGAGAACACAAGGGTAAAACTGATTAAAAGAAGTTCAACTCAACACAATTATTACATAAGTACAAATAAACCAAGTGATGAAAAAATCCAAAGATTTTCTTTTATTGAAAATGTGCAGCTGGACAATAAAATGTTTTTTTTGTCAATGTCTACAATATTGGGACTAGTACCATAGTAGACAAAGCAATTGTCGAATGTCGAGGACAGATCACTGTACTAGGCACATACATTCCAGTGTGTTTTTTCCCAAACAATCCAGGGACAGACAGACAGCACGTTGTCGGCACATGACAAGATGTTACACAGAAAACATCAATACTGAACATAGAATAAGACAACCAAGACTAATGGGAACATTTTTAGTTTTCCACTCCGGATCTTTTTCTTTACCACATTGAAACTTTAAACATTGGCAAAGTGCTCATTTTTCACCAAGTAGGTCCGAAACTTCACCAAGTGGGTCCGAAACAAACCACCTAGTGAAAATCCACATCATATACCAAAAAAGATTCTAGGGTAAACAAACCAAAAAAAAAGGAAAAAAAAAAGAAAGAAGTATTGTAAAATATCCATTGTGGGTTTAACAACTAAAAACTCATCCACAGCCTTGATAGACGTATTCTCAATTCAGTGGTAAAATTTATAATTATTGATATACATGTATCATGTGAATGAAAGACTAATGGCACCAAGTGATGCTGCTTACATTGAACCTTCATTCAAATACATATTTTATTAAATTCTCCAGTTTGACTCGTAGCGAACAATACCTTTGGCAGATGTCTTCATAGTGTCTTATTGTGAGCAAGGAACTTCAAATATATATTATGACATTCATTTAGAAAACTTTCAACGGGGAGGAGAAAAATGAAATAAATAAATAAGTTTTTTTTTTACACAAAAGTACCAACCACTCCATGATCAGTTCATACACACAAGCTTTAAGATCACAAAATGGCACTTGTTTCAGTTAAAGACAGTGAACAATGTCAAAAGTGGTATTAACCACCTTTTTTTGCTCGCTCTAGAGCTTACCCCCAAAATAGATTTACTAACATCTGCAAACAAGCAAGAGGTCAAAGTCACATACAGATGAATTCATTGTGCAATAATATGCTAGATGTAATCAAATTTAAAGCTTTCCGAATGTTGTTTCGAAAATAATGCAGCAAACTAAAAATACCAAATTAATGCCAAATGAAATGTAAACATTGTACACTTTCTTATAGTTAAAATAATTTTAAGCATGCATACAACTTTACAATTTGTCTCCGATAGGAAGTTTGTAAAAGAAAACCAGTTTGAGAATCGACAGTTTGGAAAGGTTAGATTTTGAGGAATGTTGCTATCGTATGTTCACATCACTTGGATGACACACGTGACGAACAAGCACAAAACAACATACTACAGACCGAGATAGCAACAGAGAAATAAATGCAAACAAAAAGGAAAGTTGTGCATAGAAATATGATGAATCAAAGTATTTTCTCTTCCAAATTGAATGATGCTAATCAAATAAAAATATGTATTTTATATTTTTATGTTTAATAGTATGAAAATAATGAAGTCTTTGGACATTCTGTACAACAAATTTATATACTGTTCAACTTATGAATGAAATATTACCAGACAGAAAACCATGATTTTTTTTTTCTTTTATGCAGACTTTCACAAATTTTCAGACATGAAAATATGCAATTCTGTTATCACAGGTATAATAATAATAATAGTAGTAGTCTTGCTGACATTAAGGACCCCACAGTTTCAATACCAGCGTCAACCAATTGAGACCGATTCTGCGTATGTTCCATTCCGTACAAAAATTGAATTGGTTACACGCTGGTATCAACTCCCAAGGTGTCGATATTGGAGCCTTACAGAATCCATTTCTTCAATCTTCCCTTGTAAACAATCATTTTTTCTTAAGTCCATTTCACGTATAGTTTGTTATAAGAAGTATCAGGATGTTCGTATAGTTTCAGACATAACTGCATTAAAGGGAAGCAACTCTTAACAGGATGTTCTCCTACAAAAGTTCAGAATTGCATATTTTCTCCATAAGCAGCACGTACGTACAACAGTTACTCAACGCCTCCCAGTCACCCCACCCCCTCCTCTCACGCCAAACCCAACTCCTCCTCCCCGTACAATCCCTCCACCACCTCGCATGCCGCCGCTGCCACCCCCGCCGCGCCCAGGTGCTCCGAATCCTCCCCGTCCCCCCATGCCGCCACCACGTGGGCCACCTCGTCCACCGCCCATCCTGCCGTCGCGCGGCTTCTTCTCCTCAACATTCAATCTGTGTTCTCCATTGTACTTAATAGGCTGAGTCATCTGAAAGATAAAAAAGATAGTTTGTTTAAAAGTAGTTTGTTTTATTTAACGACACAACTAGAAACACATCGATTATAAATCAGCGGTTATTGGACGTCAGATGCATGGTT
>JAULBR010088587.1:0-12670 GCA_032355825.1 Melanodrymia aurantiaca
GTCTTTTATGTGCACTATCCCATAGACAGAATAGCACACAACACGGAATTTGATAAACCAGACGTGTTTCACTGGTTTGAACAGAAAATAGCCCATAAAAATGTTTTGCGCTGTCGAGGATCGATCCTTCGACCTATCCCGCCATAGGCAGACATTCTACCTCTAGACTACGTCCCGCCCCCATATTCAATAGATGCTGATTACTAATCAAAGTGCTCCCAGGTGGACCTTTAAAAAAAAACTATTTTAATAAAAATCCTAACAAAGTTAAAATAATTGATGATGTTAAATTCTCTTCGGGTTAAATCAGCCAATGAAACAAGTCATTTCAATATCTCAGTCATAATAGGCTATGAAAAATTAATGAGCACATGCAGTATTAGTTTCACAAATTCAAATGATTTAATTTATAAATTGGCTGCAGGTTGATCCATAAAACATCTGAACTGTTTAGCTTAGACAGACACAAAATGAGCTTTCGTAATTTTCAACATGTTCACGGTCCAACAGATAAATAATAATATTACAAAAAGATTAAATAATATTATAACACATACCAAAAATAGCAAACTGTTAAACAACTATAACAGACAATTAATGCTAAAAATAATTATCACATATAAAACATAAACTACAACAATCAATAATTTAATTATAACGAAAACAGATAATTAATTAGAAAATGATTATCACAGATAAACAAGAACAACTTAAATAATTATAACGGACAGATAATATAATTACTATAAGCAGATCAATATGTTCAATCTGTCTCTGTCAACTTTTGAACCATATTCTTACAACTTCTTTATATATTTTGTTTGGTTTAATGCTATGTATCTTTTTCCACTATAACTAAATATCATGTCGCCATTGTTTACCATATTGTATATATATATATATATAGGAGAGGGCCTTGTAAGTTGTTAAACTTGTGCCCGATCCTTTTTGTATTTATTTACAAATAAAATGTTTCAATCAATAGGGAGAAAACCCTAAAGATTCTAACAGATACACTGAGGCGGATCTACATGTACATTGTCTCCTTTGACTTCACTCTAACCACTGAACTAAATCCCAGTAACAGGCTCGATCCTTTGACTTCAAACACGCCAAGCAGGCACTCTAACCATTGAACTAAATCCCAGTAACAGGCATAATGAAAGTTGTCGCGTTTTAATAACAGCTAGCCGACTTTAATCACCATGGTCAAATAAGTTTCTACATTGTTGTTAAATTATAACTAATGATAATCACACTCAGTGATAAACCCATTAATCATCGGTGTCCATGGAATATACAAGCTTTAATAAACAAATGGCATAAAATCAATAGGAAAATATTTAATCATAGCGGGTTGGTCTCTTTAAGAGGTCTACCATACCGTACTGAACATTTGCCACCTGGGTGTTATTGTCAGAATTATATTGTTAACCAAAAATTACATTAGTCTTGGAATAATGGTCTTCACTTTGTATTATTATTATTAAGACATACACAGTACATTCGTTACATACACTGTACATGTAGTGAACACAAAATTGTACATGTATATACGTATATAGCAAATTAATGCATATTAAAAAAAGCTGTTTGCTTCTAGTATAGAATGTAGTACATGTACTATTAAAAATGGTGGACAGTACTTCCTGTGTATTGTCTATAACGAACACTGATATACAGACCTGTCAATCCTCCTATTTTTTCATCATTCCTCCTTTTCTCGTGCAAAGGAGGAATTTTCTCCTGTAAAAAATTACAATTTTTTAAGAATACCCAAATTTCTATCTACCTTTTAAAAAACCATGTGACAAGTGTTTTGTTTGCCCACATTGAATTATTTCAATTTCCGATACCATGGTTTGTAATAAGCTGAAGTATTTTGAGTGTACAGATTTTTAATCATTGTTTTCCAAAGTAAGAATTGTAGGATATTTGGAGTCATAAAATGGTGCTTGATTCTCATTTTACATTTGGTGTCATTATTATTCTACAAAACATGTAAAACAATGTTTTAAGTGTTTAATTATTTTGTAATGTGAATCTCCTGTTTTTTGGTCTAATCTCCTGTTTTTTTGAGGCCCTGTCTCCTTTTATGCCAGGGTTCAAGGTTGACAGGTCTGCTGATATAGTGAATTGACAGATATAAAGAACATGTCTATCGCTTCGCTGTAGTGTAGAATATAGTATTCAAAATGGCTGACAGTACTTACTGTATTGTAAACACAGTAACTAAAATCTATAACGAACACTGATACAGTGAATTACCAGATATAAAGTACAAATTATTTGCTTCTCTGTAGTGTACAATGTGTTAAAATGGCAGCTACAATTTGACCTAAAACAAACCACTGCTACTTCAAACAACTTTTATTGACCGTTGGTGTCTGCTGAAATCCTAATAGCACCATTTAAAAACCAATCTGAGACAAACTCACGCTTAAAATTAAATAACAATGGGAACCTGACCTTGTAGTCACCTCAAATAAAGTCCACCCAAGAATTAAAACCATAAACACTGAGTACCTTGTGTATTGTGTGAGTATTTATTACTTGAAAATAATAATAGATGGAATACAGGAGACATTTTCCTACTCCTTTGGTTGGTTTTAAATCACAGGTTTTTCTTTAGGTCTTTCCTACAGCCGAATGTAAATCATATCTTCATGGTGTGAAACAAAACAGAAAATATAAACAAGGAAACCAGAAGAGAAACTCTTCTTCTATAGTACGAAAATGTACTCTTTTCAAATAGAAATGAGATCTTTTAGGCGAGTAAAACATCGAAAAGCCTCAGATAAACTAGACATGGTTGGCGCAAAATGTTTCAGCTACACGTTTTACGTCTGCACACAATAGAACTAAACAAACTTTGCACATCGATATTTTGGTGAGGTATGCATACAACGTGTAACAAGCAATTTGATGTAATATGACACTTGGATTTTTCTATTTAGATATGCAATTACGTAGATAAACAAGGACTATGTTTTGTCTCTTCTTGATTTTCGATCCTGTAATGTTATGAATATATGTAATGTACACTGCATGGCGATTGAAAATATGTATAGAAACCATTAATGATTAAGAAATAGAACTATAATTTTCTTCTAAATTGAGGGTTGCTACTATAATATTATTTAACTATTTTAACCCACTTATATATTTTGACGACGGCAATAAAATTCCATTGTAAATCAATTTTGCAATTTCTCTTGCGATGGCTTTGCCCGATTGCGGTGGTGAGTTTCGAGCCCTGGTATTATTTGGTAGTTAAGTATGCAACCTGAAGCGACCAGCTTTCACGGAGACTTGCCGATCACCTGGCTGCCCCTTTAATAAGGAATTGTATTGTGACGCGGTGACAAACACATCAGTGGGTATTGCCTCCAGTCTAGATGTCCTTTTACTTCATCCAACTGGAGACCAGCTGGCTAACGACAGGGGCAATCAAAGTGCTCCCTCAACCATTCAAATGGCTTTCTCTGCATAGTAATTAGCTACCAGTTCGGATTATAAACTTTCTAAGCGTCCCCGCAACAAAGAAGAAATAAGTTCACATGCAATAAAGTTAAAGTCAACAAGGACTAGATTATATTTATATATACATGTATATATATATGAATGTATATCATGTACACGTATATATATATAATTGTTTTATTATAACTACATTGTATGGTTGTGTTATATTATTAGTAATATTGTTATTAAAAGACCAAGTTACTTTGCCTAACGACACCATTGGATTACATTGATTAATTAAATATTGGTAATTGTAATAGTATTAATACACTATCATGATTTACAATGTAGGTAAACAGATGTACAATCAATGCTATCATATCTGATGATAACATTTGTTACCAAGTGCCCGGATGAGTGCGTTCGAGAATACAAAAAAACCCAGATGTTTTGTTTGAAAGCCTTTCAGCGAAAAGCAACGAATCTTATATATTACCATACATAAAAGTTACAAGTTCACTTGTGAAGTCAAAATGTATAGTACGAGACTCGTATAAACACATAATAAAGAGTAATTTTAAATTTAAAACTCTTTTGTATTATACAGTAAATTAAATAAAATCGGACATTTTTATTTAAAAAAAAAATAGGGCTACTAACTTTTCCTGAGGACTACCATATTTTATATACTGGTAGCCCTGCTGGCTACCACTGGAAAAAGTTACGGTCAAGGCCTGCTTAATTGGATATAGCTAACCAACATTTTAGTGCATGCTGTTCGAGTCCGTCTATACTTGTGGCTTCGGAGGTAATTTATCATAGGGCTAACCTTTTTAATCAAGAAATGTTTGTACCAAAATGTATTCCAAGACGTTCATGATTCCTAACGTCATCTACTTTTACATTATTTAGATGGTTTATAGGCTGGGTGTCGTTTGTGAGTAAAATGTTATGGCTTCGGTTCTTCCTGTATTAAATATTACTAACCATTGCTGTTCAGGTCGTTATTTAGTAAGCGACTACAAGTATAGGTCTTCAACTGTTATATATGGTCAGTCATCAGCAAAGTGTTTAGTAAGTTTTTTCTTATATAAACAGCATCTATTTTGTGTACCCGACCTTTACGCCAAACTCTATCAAAGGCTTTACTAATATCGTATAAAATTAGGTACATTATGTCGAGGCAGCTGGACTGCATGACCACGACATACATGTTTGAATCTTAATTGGATATAAGAACGTAAATAAGTTATAACTAACTACTAGTATACATCTAAAAATTGATATACTGTATATTAAATATAGCTATCACCTTGTCGAAAACGGGATTGTAGCGATATAATTATTTTATTCTCTGTTAAAAAATAGACATAAACAAGTTTAAATGGATTGGTAGTTGTTATGCTGGGGGTTTTTTTAGCTGGAGGGAAAATACACTAAAGAATAACATTATTATGTTAACTAACCGGCTTAATGATCCACTATCTGCAGCTGCCATGTAAGATATTATTAGCAGTACCATCTAATCCATTAGCCTTAAAGCAAAGTACAATGTCCTTGACTTCTGAAGTTGAATTAATAGAGTTGAGATTGTTTACATTCTGTTTTAGAATAGGCATCTAAACAACAAAACATTGACCAGTTCAAATGCGTATATATAATTATACATGTATCTGCAAAAAGCAAAGTTGAAGTAAATTTATTACCAAGTCGAGAAGGCATATATATATATACACTCACGAATCGCAGCCAAAGCAGTTATTATAACAGCGCCCGGTTGTTCGAATCCTGGGTTAACTTAAAAACTGGTTAACTCTAACCATGGGTTAAATTCCTTAACTCAGGGTTAGCGCTAACTCAGGTTTCGAACAACCGCGCCCAGGTGTTCGCGTACTTTGAGTGTATCCTGCCTTATCGGGGACACCCGTCGTAAACATATTCTATATTATTGAAACGATAAAAATCGTAAAACGGGTCAAAGTAAGGTATTTCATGGGTCATCATCTGTGTCAATGATGTGTCATAATTAATTATCGTTAAATAGCCTCTGAATGTCTACTATAGAAGTTTAAGGCTGGGGCTGTTAAAATCCCATATGCGGCCACGATACTAAATTGACCACTGTGACCGCTTCATTGTCCTCAAATATTATAATGTTATGTCTAACGCTGTCGCAAGTGACGTTATAACCTCTCCATTAAACCGGCCCCTGGTATCATCACTACTTCGGCTGTGGCTGTCCTAATTGTTACTTAGACTCTCCCTTGTGAAGACATACGCATTTGTCTATGGCACTGATTTTGTCGGTTAGATTTAATACAAAGCGATTTTTAAATAAAACAAATTCTGTCTCTGTCGTGCGACTGCTGGTTTTCGGTCTGTATTTAGTACACAGTTTTCGTTTGATTCCAATAACGTATGAATAGTGAGATACTTTGATGCTATCACGTGTAGATATGATTCACACAACATGAATGAATATACACATATCTGGGACGGTATTTATCAAGCGACTTAAGTCAGAAATAAGACTTAAGTCTGAGAAAAAACTTAAGTCTCTACGATTTCTCTAAGAATTATGCAAAAACTGAACCTTGTTTACTGTGAATGAGTAGCCAGGGGACGTTTATATACACTTTCCCACAGATAGAACTGTACATACCACGGCCTTTGGGAAGTTTACTAAAACAGTTGTGGATACTGGTCGGTGTAAGCGGATGTTCTGTGACATCCAATAACGGCCGAGTAATAATTAGCAGTGTGCTTTTGCGGACTCGTTAAACTAACAATAACGTCTTTGTGTGAACTCACAGAAAGGACACTGTCGCCTCCACAATCGTCTGCGTTTCGAGCGATTCTCTCGAGCAGGTGGTCATTATGTTCTACTCAAGAGCCGCACTTTCTACAGAGTATGACGTACACAGTACTGCACCCATCACGACATCGGAGAAAATCGTTCATTTGGCAACGTACACAGCGAGAACGAGTGCGGATATTGGTTTCATCATTACCAGACGCATGGTTTCCTTACATATTCCCTTCGGTTTGACGCCACGACAATACGATCACGTTCCTTGACGATACACTGGCATGGCGTGTTGTACTACACTTTCTTAAGAACACTCTGGGCGTTAAAGTAACCTCCAGTTAGTTAGTTATTTACGGTAGCACGTATCATCTCGACCGACGTAAATACGGAGTGATGTGTTTTTCATTAACAAAAGTTTATGTTTACTTTGACCTGGCTATAATAATAGACTAGTAATGGTATATTTTGAATAGACGAAACATTCAGTTTATCCTAGACCGAATATGTACAGAGAAACAGCATATATAATTATATTTACTTATTCTTTTTGTTTAGTATATACTCAACATATTTATTGCCAACCACCAATCAATCAATCAACCAACCATTTGACACGTGCTTACATCCACTGAAGGTTCAAGCACGTCTGTCTTGGGCACATCCTCCGAGATCCCGGATGGATGTGTCCAAGACAGGGTGCCAACCACCATCTAGTCATTTGTGATGCATATTCCTACGCCATCGCATATTACCGTAAAAAAGTGTAAAAAAATGTGTTCTGTTTTGTCTGAGAATAATTAAGGAAGTCGCTGCCACCACATGCGGGTTACTCGTGCCCTTTAAAATACGGTGAACTACAGTGTAATATTATCTTGTCAATACACATTACCAAACATTTACGAGACCCATGCTAACAACAACAATAATGAATTAAATAGTGACCGCCTGACATCCTTTTTAATGTCACGCACTTTCCCCTGTAGACTACTTTGATTACCGAGGAGAAATGTACTATATTCTTCAGACATTAATGTACTTGTAATTTGGTATAGTCGTATAGACGTGTATAGTCTTCTGACATTTATAGATCTATTATATTCACATTATTGATAATTAGAGCGGAAGTCATTGGAGATTTGGGGGTTAGGAATGCAGCTCTAGGAATTAATACGAGAATTATGCTTGGAACTCTCAGAACAATTAATAAATAGCTAATTGGAACGAATTAATGTTAGCACTTTCTATAAGTGGTTTTAACACAGTAGGAATGGAATGAAATAGAATAAAAATAATTATGTGCCTATATCCAACTAAGTTTCACGCACGCTGTCCTGGGTACGCAATCTAGGGAACAAAACACTATGGATTTCTAATGTATTTAGTAGATATAATTGACGACACCACTGGAACTCGTTGATTATTAATAAACGGTTATTGGATAAAGATCAAGTTTGTTTGATTAACGACACCGCTGGAACTCATTGATTATAAATTTGCGGTTATTGGATGTCAAACGCACGGTTATATCAACACTTGGTCATAGAGGAAACCCATTGCCACCACATAGGCTAACTTTATCTTTTAAAGATTTTTAAAGTTGTTTTGGCATGCAAAATGTACTAGTATATATTTTACTATTTCCCCATATATGCCGTTGTCCAACGGTCTGGGTTTAATAAAATTCTGTTTTATTCTGTTCTGAGATCAGTCGAGTCTTGAATGCATTAAACGTTTGAGCTAGGGGAGGAAAACATAATTTAATAATGTATAGTTCCACGGGGAAATTATGTAATTATAGAATGTGGTTCACCCGTCCGTACTCATCATCGCGTATTCCTTAAAGTGACAAAGCGCTCTACTGATAATATTTGAGATTATTCTGTAATAGAAAACAAAAAAGAATGAATGAATGAATGAATGAATAAATATATGATTAACGACACCTCATCACGAAAAAATGACATCCGCTATTGGGTGTCAAAATAATTATAGTAAAAATGATAAAATATAGTATAAAAAATGGGTGTCCAGCATCGATGAAACTAAACATAAGGATGAAACTAAAAATAATAGCAAAAAAGAAGTGTACTACTTCTAACAATTGTATTTTGAAAGGCAGAGAAATCCATTTGTTAACACTCATTGAAGTGTTTGTGTAATTCTGCCGAGACAAGGCGAATATAAAGTGATACAGAAGCAATCAACAGGGAGAAGGTAATTGGGTTTCCAGATTGAAGTTATTCTTCCTTTTTACGTCAGTCATTAACAAGCGTTGAATGTCTAATATATTTAATTCCCTTCAAGGTCTTCCTGTATTACAACCTGTATGTTGAAACGCTATATAAAGACGCAAACGTGCTTTTGTAAATCCGTAGTTAGTTATAACCTATTTACGTGCTTTTACCCAATTAAGTTTCAAGCACGTTTTTCATCATCAGCTGCCTCGACTGCCTGTCTAGGACAGACGTTAGTGTTAGTATGATAGAGGATACCCACTACTCCGAATTGATAAGTAGTAAGGGATCTTTTATATACATTTCCCCACAGACAGGACTGTACATACCACGGCCTTTGTTGAACCAGTTGTGAACACTGGTCAGTATAAGTGGTATTACACCTACCCATTGAGCCTTGCGAAGCACTCACTCTGCGTTGGAGTCGGTACTGGGATTAAAAATCCCATTTGCCACGAATGGGATTCGAACCCAGTTACCCACCAGCTTGAAGCCCGATGTGTTAACTACTACACCACAGAGGCCGGTGTAAAGCTGTATTTAGCACCCGACTATAAATATACTAACTAGGGTAATATGAATGGAAGCAATAGATGGAGGTTCTCAGGTAATGGTACGCCTACATGTCTTTCGTTTCCAGTTCATTTGAGATCAAGTGATTTGAAAACATATATTAATGTCAGTGAATCTGGACCAACATAAAATGTCATTTAAAGCTGTGGTTCGAGTTTACAGCCACAATACCTACTAGTTTTAAAAAGAATGCCAGCGTTTTAGCGAAGCTATTAATGCTATTTGTAACATATTTCTGACTTATGGAATATTTGTTTAGTATTAAAATTAACATTTACATGAGGATAAGACCATGACTGTGATATACCATTATTACATGACAACAAAATATACAGTACTTTCATAGTTAGTTAGTGAGTTAGTTATAACTTATTCACGTGCTTATATCAAATTAAGGTTCAAGCACGTCTGTTATGGTCACACAGTCCAGCTGCCTCGACTGCCTGTCCAGAACAGAAGTTAGTGTTAGTAGGACAGAATAAACCCGCTACTCCGAATTGATAAGTAGAAATGGATCTTTTATATGCACTTTTCCACAGACAGGACTGTACATACCAGTTGTGGACACTGGTCGGTGTAAGTGGAAGAACACTTACACATTGAGCCTTGCGGACTCGGAGCACTCACTCTGGGTTGGAGTCGGTACTGGTATTAAAAATCTGATCTGCCACGAATGGGATTCGAACCTAGTACTTACAAGCCTGAAGACCGAAGCGTTAACCACTACACCACGGCGGCCGGTTACACACCTTCATATCGGTATATTTTACTTTATATAAACGATTTCTTTATGGCAAACAAAGGAAGCTTTTACGGCCAGTGGACATAATTATATGTATAATCTCAGCTTTTATGGACGTAATTATGTATAAACTCAGCTAACACATCTAATGGTCTTCGAATGCGTGTGGATGATGCTAAGAGAATCAATACACATAATTAGTATAATTTGTATCAACTGTTTGTGATAACTTGCCCAGCTGTCGTCTTAGCCCATAATCAAATGTAAGTGGCGCTTAACTGCGTGTATTTTAGCTATATATTATACACGTCTGCCTCTTACGCATCCGCATAACCAGGCCCGAGTGTTAATACATTCTGCTTGCGTTCAATAGAGACTGGTACCGATCGTGTACTATATCACATTCATTTAATGTTGGCTACAAACACCGGTGACAAAACGTTTTGTCTCGGTAGCAGAACGTTCGCCCTATTGAACGCAAAGCTGTTCTGTTTTTGTCGAAGTATATGGAATATTATCTTGTCACATACACATATTCTAAAATTGACCAGACCCATGCTAATATAACAACAATCATGAATAGTGGAACTGCCTGACATCCTTTTTATAAGGTTAAATGAATTACCAAGGAATCTTTTTTTTTTCTTCAGAAATTAATCGAGGGGGTAATTTTGGTATAAGAATTCTTCTAACATTTATTTATCTATTACATTTACATTATCGAACATTATGGCGGTAATCACAGGACATGTTTTAGGGTTAGGAAGTATTCGCTGTCTTGTGCGTGCAAAGGAATTATGCAAGAGAACAATTAAATAGCTCATTGACAGTAAATAACATTTTAACTTGTTGTAAGTGGTTCTAAACCAGCAGATCTTTACTCGATGTTTTATATCAGGATTGTTCAGAAGAATTAAATAAAGCCAACACGGATGCGTCTTAAAAGGCCTTCCACAAACATGTTTTGTCTTACGTTACGGATTTTTATTTTATTAGTATTTTTTTTATGGATTTTGGTATAAGGTGTCCTTTACGCAAATGGCAATACAGGAATTATACTAGGAACTTTCACGATTAAGTGGCATTTTGGGCGTGTCAGTCTAGATCTAAGTTCACTAGTGTTAAAAAGTTCGATTTTTCAACGTTATATAATACAATTCACCCATGACAAACTTAAGGAAAAACTTCATGCCTTAACTAACCAACGGAGCATTTCTAACTAAAAGGGGTAAACGAAGATATACATATATAAGTTATAACCATCTTCCGCGGGTCTGGACAATTTGTGGAAAACGAAAGTTCACAGAGAAAACATGTGCACTTTGCCACAGACAGGATAGCATACACCACGGTCTTTGATGGACCAGACATGGATCACTGGTTGGAACGGGAAATAACATAACACGGATGCTCTACCGCAGAGCTACGTTCCGCTCCAGATACCACAGAAGCGTGTTCGCTAAGTTTATATACATGTATACACAGTTGCCTGACTAGATGTTTAAACTGCTAGATATAAAAATACACTTCTTGAACCAAGAGCGCATTTTAGCTGTCTCAACGACATTGAAGACGAGTGTCATGTACTACTAGACTGCCCTTTGTATGTTTATAACGTTAGAACTATTCACCCATTGTAGAATAATTATATTACTGTTTAATTATGATGAATTCACCCACATGCAGAAAGTGTTTTCATCTTGTCTTGTCCAGATATTGGCCCTTGGCATAGTGTCCTGGCAAACTATTTTAAACGCCGAAAATTCCTTCTGCGAGATGAGGCTTGTAATTACATAATTTTAATTTTGTTGGTTTTACTAGCTGATTTTATTGATCAATCTTTCATAACTTTCCTGTAAACTGTCCGTCTGTCTGCCTGCCTGCCTGCCTGCCTGCCTGTCGCTTTATTTAGTCCTGTACAACCACCTGGCCGTATTCAGTGGACCTCAGAGAGAAACTTTAACGACTGACGGAATTCCTCAGCGGACAGCAGACTTCCTGGTAAGAACAAGACTGGAAGTCTGAGCATGGCTTTAGAATCGCAGAAGAATATAGACAAGTACGTCAAAATAGATCCTGTGTTTTTTCATTTATATACATCAACAGTCACTATAACTTAATTTGTCGACGTAGGAAAATGACGTATGTTGCTAATTAGTGACCGCGTTAACGATTATCGTAGCAATTACCGTTTATTGGATTACATGATGCGACATTGGTCAGAAACATTAGAGATAACGTCTTTATTGACACAACCCATACGTCCGTAAATACTTTTCTGTGGTTTGGTAACGCAGAAATAACACCCAGGTTAAGCTGTAAGTTTCACATGTATTGTAATTGCTTTCAGTCTCGTAATTGGTGTAAAATTACGCTCGGGGTAACCAAATCAATCAACGAATACGACTACTGCCACCTCTTGTGGATAGTTAAACAGCTGAATGGCAGCTTCCGTCGAAACGCGTGGTCATGTAATCTAATTATGGACCCGACTTGTTAATAGTTCGTAAATATTGGTATATTTTGGGATAATTATTTCAAATATACGGAAAAAATGTTATTGTTTGTAAATATTTAAACCCACCGGTTTGAGCGTAATACGGATGCAACAAAACCCAGGCGCCCACGCGTTAAATGATTATTATCAAAATAATTTTAATCCTTATCTATACGAACGAATCCAGAAGGATTTTCAACAAAGCCGTGAAAGTATGCAACATGTGCCACTGTTTAATCAGTGATGACACCAAGCGTTCGCGAAGTCTATCACAGTCAATCAATCAACCATTTGACACGTGCTTACATCCACTGAAGGTTCAAGCACGTCTGTCTTGGGCACATCCTCCG
>JAULBR010088598.1:0-12670 GCA_032355825.1 Melanodrymia aurantiaca
AACCCACTGGATAGAATGGATTCATCAGCCCTGTAAAGCAACCATTCTAAGAGAAGGAACTCTGAAATCAAACCAATACTGCCTTGCAGGATGGCTAATGGCCAAAGACTAAGAGAGATAACTCTACAAAAATCACAGCCGAAGTCGGAAAGCCCTAGCAGAAGTGGCGCGAACTAGAAATAGGGGGGCTTACGCAACAACCTTCAAAGGAACGAAAAGAAGAAGACACATAGCTAGGGATAGAATCACAACATTCCAGAAGATAAGAGGACTGGAGGCTGCCGTTTTCAGGGTGGACAACGAAACTCCAGAGGCCCGTGACGTAGACCTACCTGTGATGTACACTCTTTGATGGATAGAACTTTGCGTCTACGGAGGCCTATACGAACATGACCAATGTCCTCATCCACAGCACAATTTCAACGAAGTTTAAACTTTTTGGCTTGGGAAATTATTTCTATTTTTACACCCCCACCAAACACAAACAGCACTGGACAGAGTCTACTGTCGGTAAAAAACATGTGTTTACATTAGTCACAGAAACAAGAAATAAGTTAATTGAGGGTTACGGTATAAAAGGTTAGAGGTAGCGATGTGGTTGGTCTAAATACTATGGTTAGCTTATACTTACCCCCTATTGGTAGTAAATTTTGAGTCTTTTGTGAACGAGGCTTGTCCTTCCAATAACAAAGTAATACACAGGCTGTCGTGTCTCGAAGTCTATTATGTTTGTTTGCCATTGTCAATACAGATGATATAACTGGAGATTTCTGAATACCGGTGCAAAATGGAACTTCCCATCGAGCTTACACTAAACGTTAACCCTATACCTTCCAGCACACACTAGACGTTATCCCCTATGCCGTTAACTCATCCCCACCAGCGTGCACTAAAACGTTAACCCCATCCTATCCCGTGTATGCTTGCTTTATACACTCGAGAAAATGTTAGACTACAACTTTTAACGTTTTATTATTTTCGTCCGTAATGAAACGGTTGTCTACATTGTTGCTGTAGATAATGACGTTTTCCCTACATGTATTATCTCCTATATTAGCATGTACACTTTTGGAAGGACAGTTTTACTGCAAAACTAAGCATGTGTATTATGTTCTTTACCTCAACCTTTCCTGAAACTCCGATGTTTGCGTTCGATATAAGAACCATCAATATGTATCTCCATGTCTTGCATTTCATCATTTAAAAAGGTCTCACATAATCCTAGAATATGTAGACTTCGAAACTGTTCAGGATTAGAATTATTCATTTTGTATCTCTGAAGTATCAAGATTATTTGACTGTATCTAATGGTTTCCGTATGGTTGGTGCATTAGATAATTCTCCATGATTATAGTAAATGTAGATGTTACTGTTAGTATCAGTTGTTAGCACCTCCATAATTGACCTCACTATCTTTCTGAGGATCGGTATACTAGGTATAGTGACATTACGGATTACTTCTAGCTAATAATTGGACATTTATATTTTCCATCATAAATGTTACAATTAGCATTAAAGTTATGACTAATATTACCATTACTATGGCAGTTACAAGACATCATATTACACTGATTACATAGTTCAGACAAACCTATAGATATCTCTTGTTAAGATCATCTGTAATACTAACACAAAACCTGTACGGCTTGCCCTAATCTGATGAAAGATAATTTAGTGGCGCTCATGCGATGTATGGCGCGTGCTACAGTCTAAGCGACATTCCCGGCACCGAGGCACAGTGCGAGTGTTTCTCTTTCTATTCCACCTAGTAGACAAGTTGCTTCTTTCGATAGTCAGTGTTCGTTTTGTATGCATTATACTCACCCATTCTTTGTTGGGATTGTTGTAGAGTTCTTGGATTGATGTTGTGATGATGTTGTGTGATGTGTAGGCCTTCTTGGTGGAGATCTATATAACTGTGTCGTGTTATGAAGATGTGTGTGATGTTGTGTGATGTGTAGGCCTACTTGGTGGAGATCTATATAACTGTGCCGTGTTATGAAGATGTGTGTGATGTTGTGTGATGTGTAGGCCTTCTTGGTGGATATCTATAACTGTGTCGTGTTATGAAGATGTGTGTGATGTTGTTGGACACCTCATTCTTCATTCATTCATTCATTCATTGTATAAGAAGTAGAGTACTACTCCGTTCATGTTCAAACGGAATTGCATCGCCATACTGTAGACTTTAATCAATTATACTTTCAACCAACTGCTTTACTAATTACACCTGCCTCCATTTGGGATACACAATCATTTATTTTGTCTTAACTTATCAGGCAATCTTTTAATATTTGTACATCTGTTTATGCTTATTGATACGTCCGGTTTAATAGTTCTTAACGTAATGCTATTAAGCATAGTCTGCATAGAGCTTTCGATAATGAACTCAGGCACATAATTATTTAATAAAGGAATAGGCAATTTATAATTATGATAACAGTTAAAATTGTTCAACCAAACATGCGCAGACACACCGGTATAACTTAGACTGTTACTCTCGTAGTATATTGACCACAAGTTACGTTCTTTACGGAGAATACTCTTCACCTCTTGCTTTTCCGTACAATGTTGATTTTTCACGCTTTACCATATCTATCACAATTAATGTTGTTGTCTTGTTTACATTCTTCTAATCGCATTTTAAGTCGAACTAAACGTGTTGTAACATCGGCTAGCAGTAGCCAGTGTTCTTAATCTATTTACAAATAAATCAATTTATTAAATATTATTTTGAGGAAGTTCCCTCTAGCTGAAGCCAGTAGGAGCTGTTTGTACAAACACTGATTACATATGTATGTATGTATATAATATGCTGATTACATATGTATGTATGTATGTATATATGTACATTGTATACATATTATAATTGTTAATTATGTATGTAAGAAGCTTTCGGATTGCCAGATGCACGTCAATAAATTTATACCTAGGGATGTGTCAAGCATATTCGTAAGAGAATATCCATACAGTGTCTACTTAATGAATATAATTTTTATTATGTTGTATCTTTAACGGTGTTACCCACTATACTTATTATATAGTGTGCGTGCGTATATATATACATGTATATATATACGAATGTATAATTATGGTCATTTTTCAATTACATCCACTGTCAGATTGGTGATCAGTTCTAGTGCGCTACGCAGACGTCGACTTTGGTGACAAGCTTCCAGGCAGACAGTGCAGAAGTCGCGAAAAGTGAGTAAAGAGCGAACGGTCGATATGAGGTGCTCATTAGAGATGTAGCATGTAAACTGGGAACAAATGAGCTGGAAACGACCAAACGTCTTTTCTGGCTGAATCGCGCAAGCAGAATAATGAAAGACTGGAACATGTAAAAAGTGCTATCAAGCCATCATGTCTTGTCAGTGTTTATTGATGATACTGCACGCCAACCTGCCCTCGAGGTTATGACATTTTCGGAACCGCGAAGCAATTTCCTGACGCTTTCAGATTGCCGGATGCACGTCAATAAATTAATATCTAGGGATGTGTCAAGCATATTCGTAAGAGAATATCCATATAGTTGATGTGACACACGCCAGGGACAGGTTCTCCTTAATGCACGTATTGCCACAGAATGCTGCTTACAAAGAAATCTCTACGTCATACACATATTGGCAAAACCAATTTGGTTAAATTAAACCAAATCAATCTGGTAATAAAACAAAATTCAATTTCACAATCGGCCATATTGATAATCCCATTTAATTCAATAATAACAGGATAACAGATTACCTTCCATTGATTTACCCACCAGAGATATAAACAACGTTCAGCTATATTGATGATCTCATGTGATTCAATAATAACAGATTACCTTCCATTGATTTACCCACCAGAGATATAAACAACGTTCAGCTATATTGATGACCTCATGTGATTCAATAATAACAGATCACCTTCCATTGATTTACCCACCAGAGTTATAAACAACGTTCAGCTATGTTGATGACCTCATGATCTATTAAAACAAGATATGAGATCACCGTACATTGAGTGGTCGTTGTGGCATGCACTCATGAATCACGTATTAAACAGTGGTGACGTGAGTCAGTTTGGGTTTGTTCGTTGTATTTAACATCCGTTTCATACATTGATTTTTACAGATTTACACTGGCATGCGACTCGCTTTTACAGCGCGAAATTAATGGTTTCAAAATCTGTGATATTGTTATATCTCTTTCAATCATGTTTGTGACATATTATGTTGTTCATTTGGCCATGTCAATGTTTGGTTGTTTAGATTGCACGTCTTGTACACGTAGTATCAACTGAAGACAACGTAGTATTGCATTCAAACAGAACCGTGTTGTGAGACCAACTAATCACACGATGCATGTACTTCTGATTATCCAAACGACAAAATATTGCCAAATGCGTATCTTCGCACACGACAGAGTCGAAGGGATATTTCAACAAATTAGCACTCTTTAACTTTCTTTCACACTCGATAACTTTCTTTACCTAATGTTCTAGCAATTTTGTCACTACAGTGGGTAGTAGTCAGAGAATACTCCGACTGACATGGGTCTATATATAATTTTTATTTTTTTTGGTTAGTCCAACCAACATAATATTTATAACTGGCTTTCTCTTGTTAGATACGTTTTGAGACAACTCGTATGCTAAATGGTATACCTGTTTACGATAATCAAACTGATGTAGTATTCTCTGTATGTTTTCAAGAAGACTGACTATTCAGTTCTGTAAATATGTGGTGTGTTGTAGTTATGGACATTGACAGACGTGTTAAAATAGTAGCAGCAACAGCTGGCTGTGACACGACGTGTGGGTGATCACCACCGTCAATAAAACAGCTTCTGACTTCTGGTGACAGACTTCCTTTAAAGTGAAGATAATGTGGCCGACAGACAGCATGTAGCTATAGTCTCGGCCAAGTCAAATTGCACCACAGCTGTCTCCCATTTCAATTCTCCACCACCGCAGTCGACATATTAATATTTTACTTGTTTATAGTGCATTGATCAGTGAAACATATCTCGCCAGTCCGACACAAAATGGATATGTAGGCCTATTTTAAACTATATACAGACATTCGTAACAAACACTTGTTCAGTGGGAAAACATGGTGTGACATAAACGTGTTGAAAAGAGCGGCACATGTATAAACTAGTGTCCAGTAACCACGGATGGTAAATATATATAGAGTTATAGTACAGACAAAACGCCCGCTTAGTTTCTATTGTGATTTCACCAAGGTCACAAAGTAACCTAAAACTCTTATCAGTTTTTTTGTGTGATTTCGCCAGAACTTGTTACAGAGATTGAAACGCTCCATCAATTTCTCGTGTGATTTCGTCAAGAAGGAAGTCTTTAACTTACAGATTTGAAAACTCATCTTAGTTTCTCGTGTGATTTCGCCAAGAAGGAAGTCTTTAACTTAGATATTTAAAAACTCATCTTAGTTTCTCGTGTGATTTCGCCAAGAAGGTGCACACTCCATCATTTTCTCATATAATTTAGCCAAGGAGGGTGTTTTGTTACAGAGACCTAATTGCTCCATCAGTTTTCCGTGTGATTTCGCCAAGAAGGGTGTTTTGTTACAGAGATTGAAATACCCATGCATGTAGTTACTTGTGTGATTTCGCCAAGAAGGGTGTCTTGTTACAGAGATTGAAATACCCATGCATGTAGTTACTTGTGTGATTTCGTCAGAAGGGGGTTCTTTAACTTTCAGTGATTATAACGCCCAATTCATTTTTCATTTGTTGTGTAATTTTGCCAAGAATGGCGGTTTTCTTACAGAAATCAAAATACCACGTTAGTTTTTCTTATGATTTTGTCAAGAACAGTGCTTTGTTGCAGAGATTGAAGCGTATACTCAAAACACAAACAAAACGACCCAATCGGTTCTTCGTGATATTTCTGATTTTCACAAACTATCGCCAAGGAGAAGTATTGAATCATGTAAACATCATCTTGCAGTATGTTTTCTGAAATTTTCACTCTGCGTCCAACAATACAAAAGGTGTGTGTGGTGAGTTTGTTGGTGGTCGGGTTTCTCCTTTATTCGTTTGTACGGCTACACGTAAGTTCACGTCACCAGCAAGCGCGTGTTCGGCACAGCGAAGAAAATCCCCAGCATGGAAACAGTTCTAGTCCAAGTAATCTCAAACAGTTATTATTCCTTTTCACAACTTGGAAACTCACGAAACGTCGTAAGTTACTGCTTCACCGAAAGATACTGGACACCTGGAGACAGTTCATACCTGCTATTCAACCAGGGATGTTTTCAAATGAAGTACACCTCCTTGAAGACGCTGTTGAATTTGGATGGAAAGTTCACAAGGCTAGTGAAATGGCGTGTGGGCGGATACCAACATTGCGGAGTATGTTCCTGGATGCTTATAGCAGATACGCACAAACGTACCCTCTCTTTGGATTTGCCAATGCTGATATTCTGTTTGATGAAAGTCTGCTAGAGAGTACTCGGAGTATCGTAACCCAGTTTGGACAAACAATTAAAAGCAAAGCTGTACTTGTGCTCGGGAAACGAGTGAACGTTGATGTTCAAAAATGTTTATTTTCCAACGCGTCACGCGTACGTGACTTGCTATCAACAGGGAAGTACCCAACAGAGGGCTCCTCCGATCTATTCATCACCAATTCGAACTTTCCTTGGAAAGATGTCCCGGCTCTAGTTGTTGGACGAGTAGGTTTTGGCATGTGGCTTGTCGCATTTGCACGTGCTCATGGCGTCATTGTGATTGACGTCACACGGACCACACGTGCCATTCACATGACGACTCGTGCGGGAAACCTAGAGTCGTCACACAGTGAGAACGCCATGTGTAACCACCGCTTGTTGAACGGGTTGCACCGGAGACCGACGAGCTACAGGTGCGGCTGGATAGATTGCGCGCCGTACTACAGCGAGTACGCCATCTCAGGAGCAATTCGAATCAAACACAGACAAATACCAAACTTTTGTCACAGGTGTAAACCGGCTTTTAGTAAATAAAAGTAGTTTATTACACCGCGTTCTGTTTTAAATGAAATCTAGCGTTATCAAATCTACGATAACATACCGCTAAAATGAAAACAGACCAATAGCTTAGGAAACGTACGACATAGGAATATAAACATGCTACCATATGGCACCATTTATCTTTTTATCAAACGTGTCATTGTATAAATGCAAACCGTTGAACATTGAAACCGGGTTGTATTCGATAAAGACTCCCTTAACATAAAGTCCGCACTTATGACAGTTGTTAAAAAGGTTAAAGTTTTTATTTAAAAAAAAAAGAAAAGCAAAAGTAGCGAATTGGAAGTATCAAGGTACTGATAAAACATTTGAAGCGGATCTTTACTAGCACGTTGATGTGCAGTTTCAATGCATCATGTTTGGCTCATAAATCATCGCGTTTGGCACAAATGCTGAATAATGTCACATACTTTATATTCAAATAAACTTACTTCCTGTACAATACACTCTATAGTAGTGTAGGGTACGCGTAAATGAGTAATAGTAATATAGAATACTACACTTGTTTTTATAACGTACTGTGTGTATCGTTTACAGCAGGTTTCTAAAGTCAACAAACGTGTTTGTGTATTACGACTCGTTATACTTGTCTTGTAAACCAAATTAATGAACTCCACTCCACGCTCATTGTTCAGTCTTGTTGCAATGACGTCGGGGCGTTTTTTTAAGTGGTTGTGGGTAGGGGAGGGGCCAATGATCGTGATCGTTATTAAGCAAGACTAAGGGCCGATTTCTCGTAACCGGTTTAACCTGATCGCCGGATTATTTTTA
Organism: Melanodrymia aurantiaca; assembly: GCA_032355825.1. NCBI lineage: Eukaryota > Metazoa > Mollusca > Gastropoda > Neomphalida > Peltospiridae > Melanodrymia > Melanodrymia aurantiaca. The sequence goes on from JAULBR010088598.1 coordinate 7,790, forward strand.
TCGAATAATGAATTGTTCGTTATACGATAGGATAAAAATCCGATTTGCATTCCCGGCGGACTTGGGTTACGTTTACACCGGTTTAAACCTGACGGTCGGTTAAAATGTGCTGTTTAGCCGTGTTTAATCAGAGTTTAAAACGGCTATCAGGTTTAAACCGGTGACGAGAAATCGACCCTAAGTATGCTTGAATCGGACCCAAAAAACCCCCTGTGTTGACAATTGCAATATTATAAACTTAAGATAACATCATACTGGATACTGTATATTTTATTGCAAATTATTAGCATGGCACAGACATATATAACAAGTACACAAAACGATCTATTAACTAGTATATCACAGTATTTTATTTGTGCTATCTTTAGATAAACTAAAGCAATGGATAAAAATGCTTTTGCTTTAGATATTGAAACAGGTGAAATATTGGTTTGAGATCTGAATACACACATGAAGTCAAACTGAACACCATCACGATAATCTAGAAACAAAACGTCATCTCCAAACCAGTTCGATTTAAACGTTTCTCCACCATTTTACATAATATGTTGTAAAGATTGCACAAGTTGTAAGCAATACAAGAGTAAACGAATTATGCAATACAATCAATGTAGCATGACTTTGGTACTTTAGGTAGTTACTTCAGTGTGTTAACATCACAGACATTACAACTGTCGTTAACCTACCCTAAACCGGATCAACGTACTAGTAAAACAATCTTTCTCTTAAAGACAAACAATATATGAACACTATATAGATATATGATTAAGTATGTGTATTTTACAATGTCATTGTATGTCGATATGTAATTGAGTATATATTTTGTATATAGGTATTTGTTTGTAGTTTCCTTACACGTGCTGTAGTGTCATCTTTCTAGCAGAACACAACACACCAGCAACATTCTATCAACATTCCATCTGCTCCAGCGTATTGTTTACATATCACACCCGAGATACTGAAGAGCTGATTTTAAACAACCCCATGTCCTCCTCACTCTCAAGTTGTTTCATCAGGGTTTTACTGGTGAACACTTCGAAAATATTTTACAGTAAACATTCAATGACACAGATGATGTCTTATGCAATTCCCTGTTTGGACCCGTTTCATACATTTATGTCCTTATGAAAACATCAGACAAAACAAAATGTCTGTACATAGAACAGGATATGCTCATCTTTTGCAAACATGTGGTATCATCACAGCTTTGGCTGAGATTGGTGAGTTCATGACATCTAGCCTGTCCTAACGCATATGCATTTGGCTGTGTTAAGTGGCCATATTAACATCAAATACTAGTATGTCGGCGAAAGACATGATTTTATGTTGAAATGTGTGAACAATCAATATATAATACTATAGTATAATACAAGTTCCCATGAGAACCATCTATTTACAATGAGTGTGCTTTCAATCGTACATCACAAACATAATTATGACATCTAAAATTTACTATGCTTCTAAAAATATCTGATAGTAATAATTTTGTAAATAAAACGACCGCCGTATTAAAGCTGTAGTAGCACAAAAGAAGAAGACTACAATATAGCTGCCTGCGACTGATGAATAAGCATCTATTGGGAAGGAATAGTCAGTCAAATTTCACTATTCTATCTTCTATTTTCATTTTCATAATGGAATACTGGAAACTATATTTGGCAATTCTGTTTCAAAAATAACTATTTTGAGGATAGCGGAATAAAGTATATTTCGACCCCTGGTATTACAACGTGTGCTACAATGCTCAAAGAATGAAACAAAAGTAAAATATATAAGTGATGTCAAAAAGGATATCTCACAATGAGAAGAATTATTGTGCAGTTATTAAACTGCAATCTTTCTCATGTATAGGTACAGTGTATATACATTTATCTATATATATAATATATATTTATTGTATAAATATCTAAATACAACAACTTTGTACAACACATATACTCAAGAAAACGCGTCTTGCAGTACGTTCAGATCTTTCATAAAACATAATTTAAATATAAAATAACAAGTGTGTATATTCACAAAATAAAATTTACACATTGTGTGCTATAATAACAGGTAATAAAAAAAGATTCATTTCAACAACTAGAACAATATTTGACTTAATAGGTATAATAATAATATTAATAAACAGTAACAGTAACAGTACACAGATAATTACAGTGGACCCAATCAACGTCTAATTAACAAATTAAACACAATTAATAATTTATATGTACAATTAGCTAATAAATATTGCCCACCATGTGCTAGAGGAATGTAGTGTAGATAACACAATGGAACTGATAACATTTCAATTCATTCAAACTTGTTCAATATTGTTCAACTAAATATTTCACAATCTACATTTTTAATGTTTCTGATTTCCTATTTAATTGGACTATTAATTGTGTTAAAACGGACAATCAGTGTAAAAAATGACAACCAGCTAGCATGCACCAGATGTTCCACACTGAAAGTTTCCCAATTATCTTTGTTCAACTAGGTTTTAAAATCTATGCAATTGCTCTCTAATGCCAACTACAAATATAAAATCAAATTTAATCCGTTCTAGTGGTTTCGTTTTATTGTTTAACTTTAATTACCGGGTAGACGAGTATTGAATAATAACGACTACACACTGTGACAGGAAAATATAAAAACTGCATTTTACAAAATTAAGTACATTTTACATTTTGATTTGTTGAGATGGGAGCAGGTCAAAACCAATTCGTACAGGTCATTGATCAACTTGACCCAACAGTCCACCAACTCGTACAGGTCATTGATCAACTTGACCCAACAGTCCACCAAGTCAACTGACCCCCACTTATTGGTCAAATTGCCCCATCATTGGTCAACTCGTACACTCTACCCCCACAAAGTACAGTTTGTTTCACTCTATAATAGGATGGTTTACTAACAGGAAAACTAGTATGTACATGTATTTCTATATTTAAATAGTTTTTAATTTCTCAAACATTATTTGTTTGCCATTAAACAAAGTATGCTAACTAGAGATTGTTATTACGTGTATATTAAAAGATGTATTTTGATTTATGTCATGTTTATTGTGTTTTAGTTTGACAAACACTAGTATAATCAATGTTTGTAGTGTAACAGGTACTAACCAGGTTACATGCTTGTTTTAGCATTACATGTAACTTGTGCTGTAACTTGTACAATCGTGTTCACAACTAATTTGAAAATACTCCCATTTACACTAAGTGTCTACTTTAGATATTACTCAGTCACATAGATAATTACTTGAACAAGTTGCTGGAAGATACGAGATAGGTACTAATAATGTTTACAAAGGTCATTGGCATGACGTAACATGTATGGCAAACACAAACAAACAAAATCCAATCAAATTGCTGTGATGGTGCACAAGCGATCAGTTATGGAAGGCACAAGGTATGTATTTCTACACAACTGCATTGTTTGCTCGGTGTTGAGAATGGAACCCGCTGTGGCTTGACATCACGGCCACCGACGTCCAATGATGCTCTCAGCCACATCATACCCACTTTGAACATGCCTATTTCTATGGCAACTACTATTGTAAAATAATTATACACATTCTGCTTTGCACGTCCATTTTGGGCACTTATTTCATATCATCCAGTTTGTTCAAGTCTTTGTCCACGTTTAACAATTACATGGAGATTCCATACATCATTCATGTTCTAATACACGATGATACACAGTTACTAATTTGTTCTTTGTCAGTGCCAATTTCAAATTGGCAGCCTACAACTTCATCCTGTGTGACAAAATGAGTGAGACCATTAAAGTTTAATAGTTGTGCCGAGTGTATAATCTTATTGTACTTTGTCACGGGAGACTAGGACAATGGTAATTAAATAACTTTACTTTAAAATGAAGCAGTTTCCATAGAAACTCCACCAGTCAGTCTACACGGTACTGGAGAAGAAGTAATTGATGTAGTCCAACCACTTGTATATAGAACTACATTATATAAGTTTTTGCTGCATAGGCTTGGCCCAATTGTGTTCATAATGGGATATATGTGTTCTGTTGTGATAAAATAAAAATGACAGGACAAGTTAGGGAGTTCTTTGGGAGGACTTGACCAACTATATTGTTGTGATTTGACCAATGACTGGGGTGAGTTGACCAATGACTGGGGTGATTTGACCAATGACTGGGGTGATTTGATCAATGACTGGTGTGATTTGACCAATGACTGGTGTAAGTTGACCGATGACTGGGATGATTTGACCAATGACTGGGGTGAGTTGACCAATGACTGGTGTGAGTTGACCAATGACTGGTGTGATTTGACCAATGATTGGGGTGAGTTGACCAATGACTGGGGTAAGTTGACCAATGACTGGTGTGAGTTGACCAATGAACTAAGTGTCACATAGGGCATGTACAAATGCCTTCCATCCTGCCTTATTCGTTGACTATGTCACCTTGCACCAGGACTGTCACATGATGAAATATTCTCTCTCCTTGTTAACCATTCTTCACCAGCTATCTTTTGGCCTGCCAACTTGCCTACATTTCTTCCTGCCAAGTGTTCAGTTTAGCACAATCTGACTGTCATCTTTCCCATCCAACTGTAACCTGGTTGTCAACACGTGATGTGTGAATGTTGGATTTTCACAACTGGTGCACACTTGAGACTCAGTTGAGAGTGGAACATAGTCCATATAATATATACAGTACGTTTCATCATGTTGCATGTACAGTAAACAACTACACATAACGTCCTATCATGTTACATGTAAACAACTACACATAACGACCCATCATGTTACATGTAAACAACTACACATAACGACCCATCATGTTACATGTAAACAACTACACATAACGTCCTATCATGTTACATGTAAACAACTACACATAACGACCCATCATGTTACATGTAAA
>JAULBR010088609.1:0-12668 GCA_032355825.1 Melanodrymia aurantiaca
TTCGGTTTACTGAGGTTTAAATACAGCACATAAGGCTGTTTGGGACTTTGAAATATGTTCGGTTTAGAGGGAATTTCAGTTTACTGAGGTTCCGGTTTAGAGGGGTTTCACTGTATATACCCTTGGGTTGACTGGTTCTAAACTGTTATTAGTGTTAGTGTTTTTTTCATTGTTTACAATATATTTTTGTTCAAGTCTAATGGTCCAGTTTGTTATTATATAAAACCAGCTCACAGGTTTAGAAATTTATTTTGTAGGTGCGCATTTAAATGTTGTTGAACGTTACATGTTTTTTCACATGCGTCTGATATAAAAACTATGTATGTGAAAGCATACGTTAAAACTGAGGGTCCGACGTGGTGGGGTAAGAGTCTCAGACCCAGTGCAGAACTGTTTTATTATTTTAAAATCTGGATCGGTTTCTTTCTTATTGGGTTATTTTAAAATGGTTACTGCTGCTGTTAAAAAATTAATCTGGGTCGGTAAAAAAAATACTACTTTCGTACCCTGCAAATGATAGCAGACTTGTGGTTCAATTATTTACATATTCAGGTGATCATTTAACAATTCTGATATCCACACTGCCAAATACCACCACTGATGTGGAGGATTGATGTATCTGGCTAGTAGGATCTAAGTACTGTAATACATGTATGTTGGAAGAAAAAAAACCCAACATTTAATATATTTTAGTGTTTTCCCTAAGCGATTTTAGCATGGAACCCCACCACGCCTTGATACGTCCATGCCATTCTGCCCCAAAGTAGTGCCACATTGCCCTCAGATATAACAATTTACTTATATAATTACTAAAGTAGAATGCAAAAGTGTTATGTTGAGTCTATATAATGAAACAAATAATTTATTTCAGGATGAAAAAAAAAAGTAAAGTAAAAAAGTCTTAGGTTAGGTATACTGATTTTTTTGTGTTACATAATGGGATTCAATGGGAGTTACCAAACATTAATCTACCTTGTTCTGTATTCTCTTGCTCTACAGACCCTCCTGGTGAACTAGTCGTAGCAGCAGGCAGAGTGTCAGCGTCTGCTGGTAGAGACACAGAGTGGCTCTGATCAGTACGAGCTAATGTAGAGCAGGGAGAATGAGATGAGATGAGAAGCTGAGGTAGACCACCACTGTCTACAGTAGCAGTGTTAACGCCACCATCTACCCGTGCAGGCGAGTTGGTGCAAGAATGAACAGGTAGTGCATTAGAGGTAACAGGTAGTGCATTAGAGGTATGATGTGCGGGTGCATCAGAGTGGCAATCTATTAGTACGTTAGAAGCAGAATCGGCCGTTTTGTTAGTGCTAGGATCTACACAAGCATCGGTGCCTGAGTCTACAAATGAATACACGCAAGCAGAGGAAACAGTTCTAGAATCGAGAGTAGCTTTCGTGTTACAATCAATGCCCGGAGATACGCGCTCAGAAGGTTCACTAATACCAACTCCTGAATCAATAGTATCACTTCTGTTATGTTGTAGTTGAGGTAAGGAAGGAATTGCTCTATCATCACTAGAAGCTTCATTAACTTTGGCAGAAATATTCTCAGGTTTGTTGACACTATTTATTGTATTTTCAGTGTCATGCACACAATCAGTTTTCAATGCCATCTCACTAAGAGTAGTTTCATCTCTGACTATATCTTCAGGACGTGAAGTAGCATTTTCCAAAGTTTGTTTTTCAAGCTCATCAGCCATCACAGGACCAGCATCATTATTCATGACGAACATCTTATTGTTATTTCTCCTGATTTTAGCATTCTTGTTTTGTTGTTCACAAGCATGATCATCCTTTCCTTCATTCTTTTTATGAGACACACCAGGTGAACCAGAAACCTTCACCAAATTATTGTTCACTACATCACCATGATCTTCAACTTTATGCACAGCAACACCATGAACTTTAACATTGTCCATAGATGAATCATTTCCATTTTTCTTTGTAATTTTGGTACCCTCAGTTTGGTCTCCCACATGCTGTAATAAATCTTCTGAAGCTTTTGATTTAATGGCATTAGTTTCGCAATATTTCGATTCTATTTGATTATCTACTTTTTGTTCAGTGACATGTGAATCCATTTTAGTATGTATTCCCTTGGAACTATCCTTAAATTTCACCATCAAATCAGGCAAGTGATCTGTATATCCCTCTGGAAATCTGATATCAGCATTCTCAGACATTTCAATGAACTGAACATTTTGAACAAGGACATCAGTGTTCGTATTTTTACCAACATAAGGTTCTGCATACGTTTCGACATCACGCTCTGTCTTTAGCACATCACATACAGCAGCCTTAGCTGCAATGTTTGCATCAACATTTGAATTCAACAAATTCGGGACCGATTTGACCTCGGGGACGTTTGGTTTCTCTACCGACAGTGACTGATCTGACCCATCCTTCAAAGGATTATAGATCTTATAACGCCGTTTTGGTTTTGGCGACCTCCTTCCCTTTCTCAGATTATGCGATGTGCTTATTATTTTCTCTTCGTCTGGGACGTCTGCAGATCCAGAAGGGGTCAACAACGAACAGACGGGTTCAAGGTATTTACCATAGATGAGATTTCTACTGTAGATGTTATCGAACTCTTTATCCAATTCGCCATCGTTGACCGTATCTGTTGACGTGGTATCACTCAAATCATCGCTATTCGGCTCAGTGTTCTCAGTGATGACGCTCAAACAGTCCGAGAGATCATCATCACCAGCATCAAGGAACTGCTGCACAATATCGGGAATCGTCACAGCCGTAGCAGAAAATGGATCCCCTTCGCCGTCGACAATTACGTTTGGTACGGAAGAAAAGTTATTATTACAGGGGCCATTTTGGCTGCTTGGTGAATGGCGGTGCTTGATATTTCTCACGTGTCCTTTGTGTCTCGTTTCAACGAGGGTAGTGGACTGGTCCGAGGCAGGGTTGTAGATCCACACAACGGGCGTGGCGAACGTTGGGTACTGTGGATCGTGATCGGCAGCATCGCCCAGACTGTTCACCGTGTCGGAGAGGTGCTGTAGAGCAGAGACTTGGTTACACGCATCGGAAATAAAGTTATCGACCAGCTCGCAGCAGATGTTGTACGGATCGTCTGCGTCGTCGTACAACGTACAGGATGCTACTTTCCCCGGGTTAATGGGAATTATCTCGCCCCCACTAAGGGATTCCGACTGAGAAACAATGCATGATGGATGATCAGAAATATGTTTTTTGGAAAGCTTCTCCTCCCACTCTTTAATCCCCCTCCCTACATTGCCCCTCTGACCAGCCTGAGAGTTCCCATGCTTGTTTTGACGGAAAGCGTTACTAGTGCCTGGCAACAGAAACAAAACACACAAATCACAACACCAAACAATAATAACTCCAACTTAAGAATGAAGCAACTACAGCATTTAATTAAATAAATAAGGAGATTTGTTTTAACAACAAAAAAAAGAGAAGCAAAAATTCTGCTTACTAGCCATACTGCAAATAACACCAAATGTATAAGTAAATACACCTGTAGGAAAGTCAAATCACTTATCATAGTTAGACAATTAACAGCAATGTGTCGTTTATTTGCACTTTCCCACACACAGAACAACACATTCCACTAGGAAGGACTAAAATATCAACAAGCCAAGAATAAAATTCTACTCGCGAGAATTGAGCACTTGCTAACTTCGTGAATATTGCTAACTTCGTGAATATTGCTAACTTCGTGAATATTGCTAACTTCGCGAATATTGCTAACTTCGTGAACATTGCTAACTTTGCGAATATTGTTAACTTCGTGAATATTTTTAACTTTGCAAATATTGCTAACTTAGTGAATATTGCTAACTTCATGAATATTGCTAACTTCGTGAATACTGCCAATGATTTTAACCGACCTCCAATGGCAATATAATTATGAACGTCGAGTAGATACACATCAAACATTAAAAACGATGGCAACAATGTTATTTTGCAAATGGCTTGCAATGGACAAACATATGAAATACGGCAATTATTTGACAGCAATCTTATTCACCCCAGGCTGTGACAGGGACTTTATTTCCCATGGGAGAGCAGCTTTCCATTTATTTAAAACTTTGTTAATTTTGATGAAAGGTTTTCCTGTATTGCACTCACTAAAAAAGCAGCCAGCAGCACTTATTGTAACAGCATTTTCACGCCAGCCATTTCATTTATGTCTATAATCCATCTTGTAATGTTCAGAAGGTTTTTTTTTTGGCTGATCAACCACCCTTGGAGAATGAATCACCATGATGATTTTTATAACAACAATACTTTACCAGTTCCAGCCAAACCGGTTAAATAATAATTAATTAATTAATTAATTAGTTAAAACAGTGGCCTGGCAAGTCGATCTTATATAAAGACTGTAATTCAATACTGCACATATATTTAATAATATAAAATATTTTGAACGGGAAAAAAAAGTTATTCTTACTTAAAATTCTTCCTTTTTAAAACTACATCCTGGTAAGTTACTAGAATTTGCATCATCCCGTTCGTATCCGGTCTTGAGCACAGACTTGACATTGTGTTTAAATATTGTCTGTATATATGCAGTAAGGAGAACAGACAATCTGTTGATTAAAGGAACATTGTCAGATAGATGGTCATGTTACAGGCCTTTGCCCAGGTTTTTTTTAAGGCGCTAACATTTTCAAAATTCAGCAATATTATAATTTTATGTAGAATGCATAAGAACAAATTTGATACATACACTGTACAGGGACAGAGAACTGAATTTAAGGCCCTTACAAAGCGCTTAAACAAGTAAGGCGTAGGGAAAGAACCCCATGTGAGATTTTTTATCTTTCATGGGTCATTTTGAACAATTATTTGAGATGACTTTTTGATGTTTATGATTGGCTGATCAATAGTAATTTAAAACATCTGGCGTGAACTATGAATTTTCCCCTGCGAGTCAAGTCTATCCCGTGAGGCTATTACTTTTTACAGAGGATTCGTTCATCCATCATATTTTTAATGATGTAAAACATTGTTTGATATCATGCAACCCCAATAGCCAATTTCTACAGAATATATGTGCAAATGTTAATTTGGTTTATTTAACTTTTTTTTTAAAAGGTTTGTAAATGTAAGAAAGAAAACTAAACAACAGATTTTAACATTAATTAATGTCATATAATGATCTCTAATGGTCATAGGAATATCTATATATAATCGATTTCAACATGTTATGAAGTTATCTCTTCTTGGGTGGGGGGAGGGAGGAGGGGTTGGTATCCTATAATTGAAAAATATTTAAAAAATAATTATTAAAACAAATTTCACAAAAAATAGTTCATGGTTGGTTGGAAAAAATATGGTCGGTCATGACAAAATCCTCAGTGTACACATAAAATAGCTTTTAAACAGGAATTTAAAACAATCATCTTGGTTTTTGTTTAGAAACTGTTTGTATAATATACATCGCAAAACGCACACAATGTACAAGATAAAAGATAAAGTTTGTTTGTTTAACGACACCACTAGAACACATTGATTATTAATAAGTAGTCATTGGATGTTAAAAGCACAGTTATATAGATACTTGATTACAGAGGAAATCTATTGCCATCACATAGGCTACTCTTCTTCACATAACAGCAAGGGAGCTTTTATATGCTCGTTCCCACAGACAGGAAAGCACACACCACAGCCTTAGATAGACCCGTCGTTTATCACTGGTTAGTACAGGAATATACGCTGTATCTTAGTTCTAGCTTTACTTCTTTACTAAAGATAAATAGTTCGCAAACGGCGTGACTTAAATTCTTTGGGTTTATGGAAGCATAAACTCAAAGAAATCCAGTGTCATGTGAGACCGTTGGACCAACGAGATTGCTGCAAATAGTATTTAAATGCAAAAGACATTTGATTATATATATATTAATTATTGCAGCAGTTTATTGATTAGTTCTGAAACATAATCAGAGTTGTTTGTACCACCTGGGAGTTTTCACTTCAGACACATAAATATTTGAAAGCTGTCCCAATACCCAGTCACATGTCTATTTAGTGATCACGTAACAGCTATAATTTTGTATTATGTAAATGCAAGCCAAGAGAGACCATATTGGTGATAAAGCTTATATAATTGATAACATAGCATGTACAAGATACAATGTCATTATTTAGCCCAAATTCACCTGTTGTTATTCATATTCAATAGGTACATTGGGGTTTCAAATAAAGTGCATTTAATGCAAAGGTTTTGTGCCAAAAATTCCAGGTCTGTTATATCTAATATTTGTGACTATTATTAACGAAATAGAATTGGTGGTAATGAAAATAGTTCAAAGCATTGCGTCTGTGGCCAAGACCATAGACATGATCAACATGACGGTTGGGGTCAAAGGAAGGTCAAGATTCAGCATTCCCTTCAGCGCGTGAATATTTGTGGATATTAACATTAATTCAAATTACAGTAGTTCTCTCCTGTTATTTTAACAGGCACCAGATTTCCAAAGCCACTGTGCAAGTGTTTTCTGCTGGGTATGTACGTCAGACACCAAAACTGGTACATGACTAAAATTCAGGACAGCACATACCACAGCTTTTGTTGAACTAAGTCATAAACTATTTGTTGGAACGAGAAACAACCCAACGATTGTAACAAATTCACTGAGGAGGATCGATCCTTTGAAATCATGCACTTCAGATTATGTGTATACCCCAACATCTATGAAAAGTACCACTAAGTGACCTAACAAATTAATCCTTTCCAGTTTCCAAAACATTATATAGTGCCGTACAAAATTAATTCTATGTTTTAGTGTTACAAAATCTTAAAATGGATGCAAGCATGCTGTCCACACACAACACAAAGTCTATTTGCAACACAGACAATATATAATCAATGATTTTATATATAATAAAACAAGATACGGTTATGGGAATGGGTTATAAAATATAAGTACTTCCTTATGGTATAAATTAGTTAAGTAACTTATTTATATGCTTATATCATTAAGGTTCAAGCATTACTGTCTGCCAAGGACAAAAGTTAGTGTTAGTATGAGAAAGGAAAACCTCTACTTATTACTAAATGTTCAGCAAGGGATCTTTTTATAGACACTCTCCCACAGGTAGGATGGTACATACCATGGCCTTTTAAACAGCAAGAACATCATGTACATGTGCAGTGTGATACAATATCTAAATAGTTTAATAACATGTGCTATATAATGTTTCTTCTTCAGACATGCACATAATATTAAAGAAAAAATAAGTGTAAATAGTTTTTCATTCCCATATTAATAATGTAGGTGCAGATTTAGTAACAAAAACAGACAAAAATAATTCACCAAAAAAAGCTAGTATCACCGAACAGTCCAACAAATCTTGAGTAAAAGATTAAGCTAGGCAGCTTGAGCAAAAGCTGGGAGCAAATCAGTTAACCTGGGCAACGCATTCCTCTAAAACTCTGGTGCCAATTTCAGATAACATTTACGACTAGTTGTGGACATAAACATAAATATCTGACTAAACATTTTTCACAAAATATAATTAAACATAATTGTCTCCAGGAACGAATAGCGTCCCGCGAGTAATATGTCACAAATGACCAAAACTCCATGACGTCTCAGCGACAAACCATAGACGCATCAATAACCGTTAGCGATAGAAATGTCTCTACTTGCGTTTTCATCCACAACTAGTCGTAAACTAGACATAGGATGTTCTGTGAAATTGGCTTCTGGTCTTCAGATTATAGAAATGTTTGTCTGCAATATTTATCTGCACTTTTTCGCATCCAAACCAGCCGAAGTGTTCAAACAAACCAGAAGCATTTTTGCGGCAATATATTCACAAATAAATAATATGTACACATTCAGGTAATACAAAGCAAAATGTGATATAATTATTTTGTTATGCATAAAAGGTATTTAATAAATTTATGGTTTAAGTTTAACCAACATGAACAAGTGGCAGTTTGTATTGAGATTATGGCAGCTGCATGCATATAACCAAGCTTCTAAATTTTGTCAAAATCCCATCATCGATTCGCACTGATTAAAAAAGATAAAAATGCTAACACTGCAATGCCCAGGGAAAATTCACCAATTACTCATTGTAAGAGTAATATATTATATGGAACCAGATTTGTATATTTGTAGTTACAGTAGATATAAATTTGTTAGTAATCTACTAGTTAAACATTTTTCTAACAGAGCCTTCAAAATTCAAATTAATTTTGCATCATCATTGTAATCGCAATCTTAAAGAAAATACTAAAATAATCAAATTATATTAAATGGCAACTTTCAGAACACTGCAGTCGATTATAAGAATCTGCCATGGAGTTCTGAATGGACTGGCAACAGAAACTTAAACAAAAATAAAAATTTGCAAATGTCTTTTTTGGCAATCAATAAAATGTCAAGTAATGAAGTATGTCAACAAATAAAATGTTAAAAATTTGTTTTTTGTTCAACTGAAATTGTCAAGTCAATTTTGCAATTGCCTTTGCAGTGGCAATTACCACCATAAATTTCAAGTGTTGATAAAAAAAAATATATATAACGACGACTGTGTTAATGAAACGAAATCAAACAATAAAGTGTGATATACTTACGTAGTACTCGAGGAGGAGGAGGTTCGGATTTTTTTTTGGGATGGTGCAAAGAATGGAGTTTAGAATTTCCCTCCACCGTAAAATGATCACCAGCCGATTTCCCCAAAACATCACTACCATCAAGACTAGAGTGCGACACGGTCTCCTCGTGGTCGGAAATATCTCGTTCCAGTGCACGTCTGCTTGCCATGTCAAGCAGACGCATCTTAGTCCCAGGCGAAGCCGTCCGTGTCGACGAGATGCTAATACTAGAAATGTCTGACTTCCCGGACGACGACCGCTGCACGGACGCTTGTTTGAACTCCTGTTTGGACTCTTGCTGTACGTTGGATTCGGTTTTTGACGGCGAGACAGGCGTGAGTCTTGGGGAAGAAGTGTTAGCGTGCAAAAATTGTTGTTGTTCCTCTCGTTTAGTAGACACCTTCGAAGAAGAACTGTTCCCTTGGGAAGAAAGTGAGGTGCTATTGCATAAAGATTGGTGCTCAGAAAACTGACAAGATGCTGAATACTCACAGCCGCCATCATCATCATCATCATCCGCTATAGTGGGGCCATTCTCCACGATTGACGGAATCTTACTCTCGGCAACGACAACAACATCGTTCTTATTGAGAGTTCTCGGCGAGTTGGTCATACTCTCCGTTTCGGAAGAGATTTGTTTGGATGTACTGTTAGCGTGTTCAGACAACACTATGGAACTGTGCGTGGATGATGTTGCTTTGGTCACCTTCATCTGGCTCTCGTCGTCCGAAGAACTCGAGTCGGTGTCGGAATCGACGCGACTTCGGCAAGGAATGCGCTGGACGTTGTTCACCTCCATGTCAGAGACGTCGAACTTTCCAGATTTAAACGAATTGAAGAGGTGAGACAATCGCTTCCTGTCCGATTCTTGAGGGGAGGTAATTCTGTCCAGATCGTCTCTGCTGGAGATGGCCGAGCTGGGTTTGGAGATGGTGGCACCACCATCACCAATTTCCTCGGCCATTGCCATATTTCCTAGAAATATAGATAATGAATAATTAGACATTTTATTTGTAAATGCATAACTCTTAAATATAACACCAAAAAAGGTTAAGCAAACCTGAGGCAACATCATGGAGCAGAGACATTTTGCATGGAGCACTGACATTTTGTAGATTCTTTGGACAGTGAAATGAGTTAAGTTTTATAATGGGATCTGGATTTGGTATCAATCTATCCTAGGATTAATCAGGGTGCAATTTGTTTTTAAAAATTGTGATTAACAGTTGTTTTTTATTGGATGGGGAATGGAAAAGCAACTACTGGAATTTGATTGGCACTAAATATAAAATGAGTAATAATATGCATTGCGATTGCAGGATTTTGCATCACTTTTTGGGATGTGAACCCAGTCATTTCACTATCTGGATTTGGTATACACTCTGGGATGGAGTCTTCAGGTCTCAGAAACTTTAAATTCTAGAAGAAATAAATTATATACTGTACCTTTCTTTTGTAAAGTCCTAATCAACATAATCAAAAATGGTTAGACTTATTGCAGAATTTTGTTTAGAATGACTGAACCGTTCTTGTACAACATACTTGAATTATGGTTTACAGTTTTGGTTATATACAATATATTATCCAAGAGGGAAAACATAACTGGTGAATTATTTATCAGATTTTCTGCTTCAGAAATATCACAACATTGGTTTGATTGAAAACATATTTTATTGTGTGAAATAACAAAAGGATTGATCACAAGTTTACTAACTTACTAGGCTCTCTCCTAACATTGGTATAACTTGTCACTTGATTGGTTGTTAAAACCATCTCCAACCACTAACAGAGACGCTAGTAAAATAACTGGCAAAATGCAACATGGCATAACATTTTGTTGTTGTTTTTATGACAATTAAATCTGATGAAATAATAGCAATAAAAAAGTTTAAAGTCGAATTATAGATAAATTTGTTCTACGAAATTAGGGTACAATCATAAAATGCTCAGATATGTCAAGCATGGAAGTTGTCTAGCCTGATACATGTAGGTAAGTAAATAGAAACACAAAGTGCATACAATGTCAAGAAACAGTAATTTTAATACACTGAAACTGTTTACGTTTTAATTACAACATCGGACATATATATAATCAAAATTTATATAAAAACACATGAGTCCGACGAATGCAAACATTTAGAATTTAAAATCATTAAGAGAACGTCTGTTGAGGTATAAAAAAAAGAATAGTCTGGTAATAACATATTAATAAAATATACTAATTACTAAATTAACATTGTAAAAACAATTTGAGGCTTTTACAGAACGAGATAATTTGATTACTTCAGCTTTTAGCCGACTATATTTGTATTAATGAGCTGTTAACCAAGTAAGCAGCTACCAAAACATCTGTGTTGTATGCAAAAGTACATTCATCAAATTATAACGAGAAATATTCAAGACGCAAAAGAAACACTACATGCATTGTAAAAATATAAAGAATGTAAATATTGAATGACCCCACTGGAACTAATTGATTGATTAAATTTAATCATCAGCTATCGAGTGTAAAATGCATGGTAATTTCACAACCGGCCTACAGAGCGTTAAAGGCAATGAGGTTTTCCATTACTAGAACAAAAGATAAAGTTTGTTTGTTTAACGACACCATTGGAACACATTGTTTATTAATAAGCAGTTATTGGATGTCTAATGCACTTATATAGACACTTGAGTTGATTACAGAGGAAACCAGCTGCCGTAAGAAAGAGCAATGGATCTTTTATGGGCACTTTCCCACAGACAGGATAGCTCACATGATTGCCTTTGTTATACCAGTCATGCATCTCGATGATTGTAGATAATTGGTTGGTCGCAGTTATGAGCTAAAGTGGGTAAATTTTCATTAAAATGCTAACTTTTCCTTGTAAATTTGACCAAACCACTGAGTTGTATTCCACATCCTACATATATAGTACAACACGACAATTAATTACGAACATAAATGCAAATGTTCAAGAATACACGTCGATCAAACAAATATGGCAACATTCTAAATAAAAGCATTATAATTGTGGTCACAAATCACTAACAAAATGATTTGACTATTATTATATACTTATTGTCAATATAATTTTTCCACATAATAAAATTATATTTGAAACCTGAACTACTGTATAAAACCGGGAAAAAAGGACAAGTCCTTTGTACCGAACCTAGCAATTTATTACACGATAATGTCTCAGATTTCAACTGAATTTAATAAAATATTGAACAATCGATATTAACTCACCAGTACAGCACAACAAAGCAAGCATCATGTACACACGTTCGTTTTGTAAGTATAATCACAAATACATTAAAATAACACACAAAATAAGATCGGTTGAGAAAATAAAATGTAAATTTGACTAAAATGCACTCAAAAGGAAAGTGACAGGTAACAATATTCTAAGACGGTCAACAACAGAAGACAGTGAAGCTGAAGTGAATTTCATATTAACACGTAATGGTCTGCAACGTGTAACAGCTAGTAAACAGCTAGCTCAGTGGTGAAATTGCTAACGATATCTTTTCATACACATGTGTCAGATAGCCCTTCAGGTATTGACTAAATTGCTCAGGTGTACATTAATTAAACAAGTGTTCAGTATTGGAATGTTATTGGCCTCGTGTCAAGGCCAAACCATTGTCATGCCACAGTATGATACACATGCTAAAATATGACATTAAAGATAGTTCATACAAATGTAAATGTAGGTAATAATTACTTAATAAGCTCACAGGCAAAATGGGCACAATTGACTTCTTGGTGAAAAATGACAATACAAACTTTTTCGTAAAAGACTAAAACTAAATAAATGAATGAATTGATTTTTAACGACACACCAGCATAAAAAGAGACATCGGCTATTGAATGTTAAAATATGGTAGATACATTGTACAATAATATAAAAAAGGAATATAAATCAATGTACATGTATAATATCGCTGATATATTAATAATCTATGGTAAAAAAACACCTACAAACAATAGTGTTATAGTGTTTCTTTTACCGGCCTCCGTGGTGCAGTGGTTAACGCTACGGACTTCAGGCTGGTAGGTACTGGGTTCAAGTCCCATTCGGGGC
>JAULBR010088620.1:0-12663 GCA_032355825.1 Melanodrymia aurantiaca
CTGTGTGACCACGACAGACGTGCTTGAACCTTAATTGGATATAAGCACGTAAATAGTTTATAACTAACTAACTAATAAAATATACAATATACCTGCCTACTTGGCGACATTCCCGACATTTTAAAAATAGAAAACTGATATTTGATTGGAATAAAGCACTAAGGTTGGACATATAGGTAGTTCAATTTATACATATAAAACTTTCTACAAATAATGAATTGTTTGTGGTTGCATCAAATGCTCTTTTGTTAGCAATTTCACTATGAAATATAATCGAGATTGAGATTCAATTTACCAATTGTTCATTTGAGGAGGACCACTCAATACCTCTAGCCTTGCAGTGGAAATCCCCCTCACGAACCCTCACCCTTAACCTGGGCTTTACGAAAATAGACCCTTTTCAAAACGTTCTTGTGACACCTGTATGTATAATTTAGCAGTGGTAAATACATGGACTGAATACTAATTGCTTGCTCATCGTCACAATATTTGCATGCTAAATAAGACATTTTATAGAAAATATTTTAGGAAAACATGGGATATTTAGGTTAGGTGACCATAATTGCTTTTCGGTGTTTTGAAAGTTAGAATTGTTGATCAAATAATTGATCGAATGTAATATGTATGCTAATACATTTGCTAGTTAGGAAGATTGGCTTCTGATAAGGTACTAAGTGACTGAATGATACATTACTTATACATACATATAACTCAGAGGTCTAATTACCTACGTTCAGCCTTCGGCACAGTATTGACATTTGGTCTAATCTGCCTGAGACGGTTGCTTGCTGATTTGACCAGGGTCCAGTTGTTCAAATGTTAGTCGGTTAAACCGACATTGAACCGACTTTGAAGCGTCATTTCAAGATGAAAATTTAAATCAGTGCAAAATAGCATTTGAAGATTGAGTTTTGTTGAAACTTAATTTACAACAATATAAGATAAGCATAAATAATCAATTCAATACAATTAATAATTTTTGATTAAAGATAAAAATATTCCACTGAACAACTGAATGCTGTATGTGATTTGATATCACTCTGATATACATGTATAGCATTAATCAGTAATAATATATGTAAACTTAATTTTAACCGAATAGAATATCAACATTAAATCTCCGACTTCATTTTTTTAATAATCACTACAGTTATACTATTAGTCAATTTATATTTTTTATCTTGACTTTCCCATCCTTCCAAGAAATTCAACACAACATAGAAAAATATTATTCTCTTGTAATTTCTTTTCCCACGCTTATGTATACTTGAGTAAGCGTATGGTATGTCACATATAAAGAAGGATATAGGTGCGTTGATGGACAGATCACAATGGGATGATGGGTCAATCACCACATGGTGTCTTATAGCCATTGGCTCATTAGGCATCAACTGTGGTTGGGGCGGACACATGTTATTTCTTCAGTTTCTTAAGTGAGTTTGCTCTCCCTTGGAGGAAGGTAATTACTTTTATCATTGCTTACTTAACTCATACTCAATTGTTGATGCATATAAAAGCTGCAATGAGAATAGACCAAACTGTTGAAGTTTGTCTGAAATTAAATTTTCGCCTCTAGTTAATGATATATCCTATGTTGGGCAGTTTTGACATCAGATCCTGTCCTTTGATTTCCGACGATGCCCAAGATATTAGATATGTGCACATTACATGGTACAAGAAATCCTTTAAACAAACTTTCAAAGGTGGGATAAAGATGACTATCATTTCCACCAAATAACAGTATAAACTGTATATCTGATGGAGTAAACCAAATCTATATTGAATGTTATACTCCATATATTAACTTTGTTATATATGCCCAGGAATATTTTATTGATGTATTAACATATTTTTTCTGAGACTTGCTATAATGTAAGGATGTGAAAATGATATTTGCCCATGTACAAACAATAAATGCCCATGAAGCTTGCTAAGTGATGGGAGTTTGGCTTCACTCCAAGGTATATTAAGTCAACATATACAGTAGATTCCACTTATATATATATTGTATATTCTTCCATTATCATTTGCAAATTGTCTTCACAAAGACAACTTTCATTAATTAGTACATACGCACACAACACTACATCTGGATAATTAATCCTTACAAGCTCACATTGGCATTTGAAACATGATGTGATTATGTCATATGACATACATGATGAAATATCTGAGTCTGAGCAAAATATTTGAAGAATTGTACTAAATTCAGTTAATACTCATTGGTGGTGTCGAAATTGTAAAACATTTCAAATGAACAAGTCTGTATAACTACATTGTACATGTATAAGGCAATAACGTTTTTGTACAAAAGTCATAAATGTGAGCTGAGCACTTAGTATGGTATTCTATTTATTATCAGAATACAGATACATGTACATAATCAAATAGAAAATAGTTGTTTTCAATGCTGTGAAATAATTCAGAGATATCAATGAGCAATGTTGATTTACACAAATCACAAGAATGTTGGAAATGAATATTTACGAGATTAATTTTAAATGCCATTTATGGACCCATTATGCAAATTATTATCAATCATCAGTGCTGAAAAACAATATTCAAGCAAATTATTGTGTCCATTTTATAACTGGTGCCCTCTAAGAACAGGTTGGCTATATATCAGATATAAAGAATGGGTGGAAATTAGAGTATATATATACACACCTCATGAAGTGGTTGTTATGCATACCAGTCTCTGTAAGTTTTAACATGTACCGGGAGGTCTACTGCATACTGTGCTTTCTTGTATGAAGGTAATAAAAATATTCAAATTAATGTAATCTCATTTGAATGTCCATGGACTGAATGTATCATCTGAACGTGATCTTGCATTCCATTAATATAATTATCGTGTAAGAACGGTTTATCATAACCGGCATGAATATTCTGAATATATCAATTTCAGCATATGTAATGTATGTACCAGAATATTATAAGAATGTATATATACCCAGTATTCCAAACAATATTTTTCACCCATTCCAACCATTGCACCAGTACTTGTGGGAAAGTGCATATAAAATATTCCTTGCCACTTATTGAAACTAGTAACATATAGCAGTAGTGGGATACATCTGCAGACCATGTGACATAATAATCATATATTTGACACCTAACAGTAATATTCTATACTCGAACAATGCAATGGTGTTGTTAAACAAAGTATTTTTTATTACCAACCACTGTGAAAGTGAGCTATTGAAATTGATTTCACTGAAGTTTACTGTACACTGTACAGTAACAGGGTTTAATTTTGTTTGCAGTGTTTGCATTGGCTTGTTATATCCTATTAAAACTCAGACTGGGATGGGATATGACACAACTGACATACACTGGTTAGGGACTTGACTGGTACACAGTGATACACATGTGCACAACATGTACACTTTAATAACCTGTTCAGTCTGGGCGGTACCTGTAAGATATATTAAGCTTCATGTTTAACTTGCAGATACTGGGTATTGAGGAACAAAGTAAAACCTTGTGTCACAATCTGAAAGAAACACTGTCTTGAGTAAACAATAATGAAGTGGTATGTTTGGGAAAACACCTCCAGCATGTGACATTACCATCATAGGAAACTTGTGTACCAGGTTCAAAATTGAACAGAATAGCTCAAATGTAGAGTACATGTATATATACGTAACATTGTATTAAAATACAGTAAATGGGACTTAGTTATAAGTTATTTACATACTTATATCCAATTGAGGTTCAAACATGTGTATCCTGGACACGCTGTCCAACTGCAACCACTGCGTATCCAGGAGAAAGTTAGTAGTGTTAGTATGAGAGAAGAAACATGCTATACCTATTTTATAAGTAGCAAGGGACCTTTCCCACAGCCTTTGTTAACGAATAGTCGGACACTGGCCAGTGTAACTATTGTACATTTATCCACTGAGACTTGTGAAATACTTGCTAGGGTTGGAACCAATAGTGTGATTAAAAATTCCAATGCCTCGAGTGGGATTTGAACCCAGTAACTTACAGTCTTGAGCCTTGTGGTCGCACATGTAGCTCTTTTATATTCACTCCTGTAGCAGCAGAAGACCCAGGAAATATTTTAGGATGGAGACCATGTTTAATAAAAAGGGCTGATGGACCCATTTATAAACAGTGAGTAAGACCAGTCTCATGGGTAGGACAAAATGTTATGAACAAAAGTTAATATCAGTAATAAGGCTGAACACTATACATGTATGACCAGTCCTTTATAACCAACCAGTCCAGTCCTCTTGTAGAGAAGAATTGTTTATTTAGTTCTATGCATGGGAAACAATATGGCCAGTTCCATGAATAGGGCAGACACATATTATGACCAGTCCCAAAGGTAAGGCAGAACAATATTATGGTCTGTCCCATGGTTATGTCAGAATAATATTTTTACCAGTCCCCATAGGTAGAGCAGAACAACATGGCCTGTCCCCTTATAACAAGTCCAGTCCTCTTGTAGAGAAGAATGGTATGTCCAGTTCTATGCATATAATGGGAAACAATATTATGACCAGCCCATGGGTATGGCAGATCAATATTGTGACCACTCTATTGGTAGAGCAGAATAATATTATGGCAAGTGCCATGGTTAGGGCAGAACATAAGCTACTCTTACTGATTAGTTGCAAAGGGGATTTTATCATCACATTCCCGCAGAAAAAATTGAACATGCACCACAGTCTGTAGATCAATGGTTGGATTGAGAAATATTGCAACACATCCAATCCTTCAACTTCAAGGATGATTCTTAGATGAATGCTCTTGTGCTGATCTATACCCCACCCCGGTGAGAAATGTGTATACCCTTTGAAAGAGAATGCAACTGTTTTAGATAAACTGTAGATATTAAACTATACCAGGTTCTGACACTTTTACTTATACCTGTTTGCTGCTTAGTAACCAATGAAACCTGGTTGGGGGGAACCAAGTGCTTCACCTGGTTATGTACTTGTAGATAGACAGATTTATATTTGGTGTACATGTTTTTTTTACTTACACTCAAGTTGTAAATGTCCAATGTTGACTACATTGCAAGTTGCACGCAGTATAATCCACAGGTAGAGGAAAGTCTTATGTCTTATTTATGTCATCCGGTCGCATATGTAATTTTCTCCATGGGAGGGTTCACGTTTTTTGTTAAAGTGGATCTTCAACATCAAAAATGTAAATTTTGTTCAGACAAGTGAACCAAGAGGAGACCTAATATATGGTTTTGTGAAAGAATTACCAACTCTTGTCTGTAGTTCAATATTTCAGTTGCAGAGTTACATGCTAATATTCTATCTACTACATGTAGTTTACTATATAGAGGATATTTCATGTTTTCCAGCAACTATGGCAGACTATGCCTTTGAGTGGTGGATACCGCCATCGAGTGAAGCTTACAATCATATCTCATGAGTGTGCTATGGATTTGCTCAATTTTAAATATATTTTTAAACAAAATGTGTAATCATTTTCGATTTGTTTAAACTTTTCTACATACCTTATACATGTAGTTATAATGCAGCTGACTAGACCTGGTAACACAGTACCACTATAAATCAAGGTGAAAATCACACAATGGGCCTAGCCTTTTGAGCTGCCATTTCTTAAGATTAATGTAAATATGTCCAACATC
The DNA here is from genome assembly GCA_032355825.1 of Melanodrymia aurantiaca. Classification (NCBI taxonomy): domain Eukaryota; kingdom Metazoa; phylum Mollusca; class Gastropoda; order Neomphalida; family Peltospiridae; genus Melanodrymia; species Melanodrymia aurantiaca. Next base: position 5,621 of record JAULBR010088620.1, read on the forward strand.
TGAGATAATAATTTGTATGCATTTGGTTCATGTCAATAAAACTTATTTAACTTTCAAAATAGATTTTCAAGAGTGTGTGTCATATAATAGCATTGGTATGTTTACTTTATAAGGTATTTTCAATAGTATAAATGCAAACTTTTTATAAGGGTCAATATAGCAGTATTTGGTATAAGATTAACGATGGAGTTAGTTAGGTTTCAAGGTGAGATTTTTATGCATTAATCTTTTAGCTGACGTTATGAACTGACTTTTGCTTTATCTTCTATTTATCCTTTTTTTTTTATCTCTCTTTTCTTTCTACTTTATTTTTCTTTTACTCTTTTCTTTCTGGTCTACGGCCATATTGTCTGGAATGAGCCAGCCATCATATGAAATGGAAGAAACATTTTGAAATATTAAAACCTCTATTTTTACAAAGTCAATAATTGTTCATTTCAAGTTTAACTTAAAAGAGAATTTTTTTTTACAAAAAGTTAAATGTGACTTAACTAACAAAATAGGTTGTCAAATCTGAATTTAATTGTAAAATTTCTTAACTATAATTTGATGGTAATTTAAATTTTCATCAGAATAATTCATGAGAAGGCATGTCATGCAAAAACAAACATTTCTCTGGATTGTATGCAGTGTTGCAACTTAATTTGTCTCTCTTTGTTTGACAAAGCATCTGTGTCACAAGAGGATAATTTGCAAAGTAGTTAACTTTGTTTGTATTGTGTTTTACAAAGCATTAACGTCAACATCTTCTGGGTTACAAAGGATCTGGTTTTGTTTCCTTGTTCTTTATCCAAGTGAGTGAGTGAGTGTGTTGACGAAAGAACCTTTTTGTCACAATATTTAATAAGTGGTTATTTTTGTAAAATTGTTTTTTATGACAATATTTAATAAGTGGTTATTTTTGTAAAATTGTTTTCTTAAACCTGTAATACATCTTTTTATAAAGGATTTTGGTTGCATGGAAGCAACCACCACAAGGTCCCAGATACATGTACCTGTGTGTGTTGGTTATGGAACTTGAGTGTAAGAGCTCTGCCTAAGGTTAAGCTTAATTCTTTAATAAACAGCTGTACAAATTGTTGGGATAAAAGGATAAACAGTCTGTCACATAACTTGCTATAGCATTTATTTGAAGCTTTCGACAGGTTTTTATCACACCAATGAAGTTACTTAGTGCATCGCTGTGATGGGATACAGACCTGGGAAGTCATTGGTGTAAAATAATTGAAATCCGACTTTGCAGAAACATGCAAAATGGCAACATGTCATTTCGAACTGGGTGCTGATAATCTGATCCATCAAGCCTGTGATCCGAGGAATTGATTTGATTCTGTTCTCTCAGAGGAATTGATTTTATTCTGTTCTTGTCTCAGTTTTGTCAGTTTCATTATTTATATAAAGTGATAGTTGACATAAAATGCAAGGTTATGATATTGTCATTTTGAAGCTTTGTGCACAGACTTTCCTATAAAAAAATGTCTTGCAGTCGATTTTTCCTGTTGCTATAAATATACGGTCATGGCCTGTCAAATCATTCTGGTTAAATATACTGGATTCTGGGAAAAGACTTAAGCTTGTATTTTGTGAATGATCATTAACCAACGTGTCCATTCTTATTTTCATATGGAAAGCATGTATGTAGTGCTTCAGATTTCCTACTTGATCCTCTTTTAATTAATAAAATTTTATGCAGTCATCACATACAATTACAGCAAAACATTGTGAAGGTAATTATAATCAAATTTGAATATTTGGAGATACAATAAATGTTTTTCACGAACAACTATTTTGCAGTATATTAGGTTTAATGGTTTGCCATTAAATTGAAGCCAATATGTTAGCAATCATTTTCCTTCATGGACTTGTGAGGATTATAAATGACTGAGACCAATGATTTCATAATGTGTGAAAGACATGACAGTGTATAATGGGATGCTAATGACTGTGTCCTGTGGTTAGGCAATGCTATATCTATAGCGATAAGTGCTTTAAATTGGCCAACAGGAACGGGTGTTAATGTGTTTTGAATTCAAAATTATGTAAAAGTGAATTCATGTCGAGTTGTTCTTCATTTTTCAAGCCCACTCATCTTCTGTTCTGTACATGACTCACCGATAAAGATACTTTTGTTCTGGGTTATCAAAAGTTTTCCGGCTGGGTTACATCTTTGCATTTACAACTACATGTACATGTACCTACACACAGGTATGTTGTATTCCGTCTTGCTCTGGCCTTTGACTGAGAAGATCTGCGTTTGTCAATGAAGCCTGATTTGCATTCTGGACAGGTGTGTTTGTGTTCCCTCTTCGGTCAACCTGTCGGCCGTCACAGCACAAACCTTTACATTGTGCTGAATACAAATGCTGCCGGATGCCTCGAGCTGAGGGCTATTCACAAATGAACGTTTTGGATTGACCGACTGATTGTGATAAAGTCATTGCTGATATGGAGGTCTTTGCGTCTCGGGCGGTGCTGATACTAAAACCAGTACAGACGACTCCGCCCACCCCGGGTGAGTCATGTCCCTATTATGTAAAACAACACTGCATGTCACGGAGTGTCAATAGTGAGACAAGCCATGTATTCATTTAGCACAGGTTCATTACCAGATCTATGCAAATAGAAGCCAGTGTCCTTTTCTTGTAGCTTTTCTAATTAGTGTCAACCGATTTGACCACAGTTGATATTTGTAAGCTTAATTAAGTTCCGGATAATTTAGCTAGTTTTTCAGGTTGTGTTAAAACACGCTGTATCTACTTTGTGCTAGGAAGTAACAATATTCATTACAGGAGTTGACCCAGTATTTGTAAATAGAAAGTGAGAGAGAAATAGTCCAATATAAAAATTGGGAGCCTACCGTAGAAATAATTATTCCATTTTGAACAAAATTTAAATTATAATTTTTGTTGTTGCCAAATGAGAGTAGTGGGTATGGGGTGGCTTGGTTCCCTATAAATCCCTCTATGTAGGCATGTGAATTTCAGTTGTATTTTGTGCATATGACAATAGAACCACACATTCCTTTAGGTATACAGGGTCTGTCAAAATGCCTATTTAATCAATAATGCCATTTTAATATTTAATAACTATGGCATTGCGTTATCAATCAAATTACCAAGTAAAAAGGTTTTAATAATGTTTATAAATTAATATACAGATTAAGTAACTGTTAATTTTTGTGTAAGTTAAACGTGTTACTTATGAGCTTTTCTACTGATAATATCAAAACTTAACAAATTGTGCCATCAAAATATGTTTCAATATGAACCATTTTTATTTATTAGATCTTCAAGAATTATGTAACAACTAGTACTATTTATGATTTCCAGGAATTTTTTTTTCTTTATCTGGTCTTCCTTCCACAGTGTCTCACACAAATGACATCTCTGACTTAAGAAATCGAGCCATCTCCACCAACAACATGCATTAATTTTGTTTTATGTAACAATTCAAGTTGTGATTTGTCTGGTTTTTTCCGCTTATGTTCCATCATCACAACCAAACAGTATTGCAAGGGAACAAATGATGATTATTGTGTCTCAGGCTTAAGACTGGTAGGTACTGGGTTCAAATCCTATTTGTGGCATGTGGCTAAAGCTCGTGACAAATGAAAATTATTTCACTTGGGACGTAAACTTGATAATACAGGGTAGCGAGTTTAATATTCTATTTATTACTCCAGACATTTCATTGTTAAACGCTTTTCCAAAAAAATTTCACGTTGATATAACGCTGAAAATGAAGAAGACGAAAAGTATCTGTGACGTCATGCTCATAATTTTTTACGTCATAGTTTAATAACGTTGTCGTCAGTGGCTTGAATGGTTTTGACAACCCAATCAAATGACACGTTATACCAATGTTGTGATATTTCTCATTGAGAAAATATAATTTATATTTCCCCGGTTATTCTTGCCCTCGGGGGTAATAAAAGTTTATACACAATAAAACGTTAAATTTTCAGTTTTACTTTTCTGCTTGCTTGCAAAATGGGAGCTTCTCAATTCTGTCTACAGCCTTGGGCTGCTACGTATTAAAATATGCAACACTATCCTTATACATGTACCTTTATATTACGGTCATTGGAGACATGGGCCTTAATAATGTATGTCATTTAGATTACTCTTGACGTCAGACATTCTTCATAGCAGTTCAAAGATTACCTATAAGCTATTTGTGTTGCTATACTCATTAAATAATCAGTAGTCAATTCATTTCATTACCAGCACAAACTATATGTATATACTGTATATTTTAACAATATACTGAACAGTGGTAGCTATCAGTTGTATTACCTTTTGATGTTTCCTGTAAGGGAAGGTCCTGTGTGCATGTTACTTTAGTGTTTCCTTGTACATCAGGTAGGTGCATATAATCCAGAACATTGTTATAAGCAGGTAATATTTTGTTCTTGTTCATTGTAACATTACTAATTAATGAACTATCTATTATTCATTGACCTCTAGTATTTCTGACCAACAAGATATACTGTACATGTAATACGGACAACTCTTTCTATAACATCATTCATAACAAAATGGCAGCACTAATATGCCTGTTAATGTTATGTAGCTAATCAATAAGTGTAGCATATGTGGTGGCAGCAAGTTCCTTCTGAGACCATCTGTCAGCATAACAGTGTGTTTAGCATCCAATAACCAATGATTATTAATCAATTGATTCCAGTGGTGTCATTAAACAAACCAACTTTTTATCTATCTGTTATTGCTGTCAAATATAATACAGTGTATGATGAGATTAAATGGTTCAAATGACATCGGTCTAAAGCATCTGAAATTTATAACCACAAACTTGATATAACAGCAATAGCGGCTGTGATATAGAGAGTTCACTCCATGTATATATATTTGTCATTTACATTATTAATGAGAGCTGAAATATATTTTGGCCATATGCAAATTTCAAAACATAAAATAATGAGATTAGAAGAATTGTTAATCAATGCTGATGGTGAAGTATTAATATCATGTATTTATTTATCTATTAGTTACTAATCATTGTTAAAACAATGAAACTTTATAACATCCTACAAAACCGTTATATCAATTATAAACATGATTTCATTATTTAAATACTCAATCAGCAAAATAAAAGCTGTGTTCATGTTATTGTCAAGTCAGCATTACCAGGGACTTTCAATGGTAAGAAAATTCCAGAAAGACTGAGTCTTGAGAAAACCCCCCCTTGATATTAGTAACATTTTATTGCGATCAATTGAATCATGTTACATGTTTTTGTCCTCTCATTTACCATTACATGCAAAAACATCACTTTACATTGATATAAAAGGTAAAACAAAATGTTCATTCAAAACAGAATAATATTTGCCATTTTCAGCAAAATACACTAAACATAGTCTCCTAAATTACCAGTTATTAATATCTAGATTAATATCTTAAATTCAGCCAAACTTGTATTCATTTGCACTTTATGTTGAACAAAACTAAAGTTATCTTCAAGAACACTAAATGAAATCTGGATGAATGGAGTATAGGTGGAGTTCATTGGTGAAACTCACCTTAGCATAGCTTAACGAAGTGTGCCTCGTTTACTGTTCACCTGTCTATTTAATCTTGTATTACTGTCTGGCAAGAAAATCCCAGGCATGTTTGAGCTTACTTAAGTTTGTTGGTCGTCTTAGGTCAGTCATGAGACATTTTGACAAAATATGTTAAACAGTTAATGTTTTATGCATGCAGACATTTCACGTGTCTGGATGCGTATTTCACTATAATGCATATGCATACAAGTATTTTTCTTCTATTATGTACTAGCAAATATATATTAAATAGTACCGGTATGTGTAATTGAATTCTTATGACATGTAATAAGGAATTTGATATAATATGACATATTGACCATTCTGTTGATGTTTGCAATCATAATTATAATAAATGTATGCAATTATCTAAATAAATGTTGTCTCTTCTGCTATCATACATTTAGTTACATGCAACTTGCTTCACTTCATTGTTATTTGATGTGCTTAATTTCGTGCCAAAATGATGACAGTAACGGATGCTTTCCAGCCTTACAATAATGACTAATTTCTAGCACGGCATGTTGTGTGGAAAGTCACTTTTCACTGTCTAAGCCAAAGAGTCGAGTTTATTCCTTGTTATGTTGATGTTTGACATACAAAGTGGATAAATGAAAAAGGTGTATTGAAGAGGTGCCAAACTCATGTTTATGTCATACACCGTTTGTTTGACATGGCACATCTTTTCTTTGTGATTGGGGATGGGTCTTGCATGAGCAAGAGATGTTGGAGTAGAAGACCTTGGAAGTTAATGCGGATACAAATATTGTGTTTGTGTATACAGAAGATTATATAGTGTATACAGTGTATTTGTTAAATTAATACAATCCTCCGAGGGAAAACAAGTAGGCTCCTACACTGATATGATAAATTTATTTATAATAAATTGTTTGTATGTTATTTAAATGTTCATCCTTTTATGTCTTACTGTGAAATCTATTTTATTCATGGTGTTGTTTTTTTTTAAATTTAAGGCTGTCGGGGAAATAAATATGCAAAAATAAACAATGATATGTATTTTTATATTCATGTTCTTAACATTAACAGAGCTCTTATCAAGTTCATTTATTATGAGATCCTAAACTTAAAACAATTTGTATTTGTTAAATATATTTTTTATTTCCACAACTGTACTAATTATGGAACAATAACCACCCACAATCAAGTGCAACCAAAAATAGAACAGGAAGTAGGCTACCCTCAAAGACTGGGGTAAGTCATGGGTCAAGGTTACAAACATGGATGCTCTTAAGTCCTTATTAACAGGTGTTTTAAAAAAGAAACTATTATTAATGTCAAGTAAGTTTTATTTACGATAATACATTGCACATTAATCTGACTATTTTAAAAAGCACATGAAATAATATATAAGCTGTATTTTGAGTGGAAAATGTAACTGTTACTATATATATCGTCAAGGCTTGTAATTTCGTGATGCTTGTTCATTCGTGATGTTTGTTTATTCCGCTGTAGCTCGCGCAAT
>JAULBR010088630.1:0-12663 GCA_032355825.1 Melanodrymia aurantiaca
TTTTATATTACCTTGTTATTTTATCTGCACCTCAGTTTGGTTTCTCTCCTGATGATGTTGACAATTAGTTAACGAAATGTTGAGTGTTATTAGATTATAATGTAGGGTGGTTTACAGTAGAAACATTCGTAGTTTTACCATATTACAAAAATGGTAACGCATAAAACGTTAGATTTAGTATGGAACACGATTCCGATATTTGTAAATTTACGCGATCGTTATGCGAGGTTTCAGATGCTTCCAAAAATATGTAAAGCTCCATATAATTATGTGTAGAATTAAACCCAGAACACGAGAGCATCGTCGGCAATAAATATTTTTACTATGATCGTAAGTAGAATGTTTTGTTTGGATATCCTATTTCTTAATTGTTTAATATTTTAATAATAGAAAACATATCATAAAGGTGATGTAGGACTGTAAGCGACAAGAATGGTTTGTTCTATATATATTTCATACAGACCTGTAATAGAAAAAACAATCCAGCATCCCTATACCCAATACTATCCCCAAAAATTAAAGAATATAATGATACCAAAATAGATCATTAAATTTAGTCAGCATAATGCAATATAGACGGATATAGACTAGACCTTCCTTCAAACTGTTTTATATCACATGTTGAAGTAATATAGGTGGGAGATTTTAATATATTTTTACTGTATTAAAATACAGAAAACTATATTACATTCTCGTTGTATATGCTTTAAAATAAAAATGTTTTATTCTATAACATGGATCACAATTTAACTTTAAAAAACTAGGAAAGCCAATACAAAAATTTAAATAACTTAACCGAAAAGCCAACTTAATTAAATATTGGCGAGTTTTAAAGAGAGTGACAACAGGTATAAAATATCAAATTGTAGAGGTAAACTCACCTGAACTAAAGAGAACTATCGCTTTTAAACAGCTGTATTCTGCCGAATCTACATGCAGTAACTTCAACTTCTCCACTTGTTCCTGGAATATCCTTATATGATCCATAAACGCTACAACTCTTTCTGCTGCCATGGGGCTGGCGTGGAGCCCAGCCGCTGCCAAGAGAGGGGCCACATGGAGGGGCATGGAGCACTGGGCAGCGTTCAGCACAAACAGTTCGCTCCAAGCCAACCGCAGCAAAGCCACTTGATCCGTGACTTGCAAATCCGGAAAAAATGGTATATTTCTTGACCACTCGACAGCACTAAAAAGCAGCCTCGCTGCAAGTTCGCAGATGTTCTCAATACCCATAATGTTGTTTGGCTGCATACATTGTCCGTACCGAGACGTGGGGTAGGGCTCAGCCCTCAGGAGCATGGAAATAAAGCTGGATAAGTAGGTGTGGCCGTTGAGGGGATCTCCGTTTGGAAACGCCATTTGTCCCGGGAACGGGTGCTGTGTGGGCGGAACACGTCCGCGCTGAACAGCTGTGGAGGAAAACGTAATTTTTGAAGAAAAAAAGTTTAGTTTATATTATTATACGTCCACAGTAATATTATGTTCAATTCAATGCGTTTATTTACCGTGTACCTTAGGCATGAAAATATGATATTATAACAAAACCGTAAGAGACTAAATGTATTATATTAAACGCCATATTTACAACATTGTTGTATAGCATTAATAGTTTAAACATGTTTAACAAAATTATTACGCTATAAGGCTGCAATGAATTGTTTTTATGGTAGGTAGTAAAACACAATAAAAGCAATAAATTTTGTTATAAGCAAACACTACAAACTAGATGTAGTTGATACTTTAATATATTTTTCTTCAATTAAATTGTTTTTTACTGTCTAATACAATCATGTATGTGATGACACATTTACAATAATATTATATTCAATTGCATTTGTAGACCCTCCTATCAAAATTATAAAATGCAGAATCTATGGGGTACCGCAGTTAAAATAAATCAGAAAATAATATTTTAAAGCATATAGAATTTTTAAACATAGTAAAATAGTAATGCTTATAGAATGTATTTCTTCGTGTAATTTTGAGCAAAATCAACAAAAATTAATGTGTTTTAATTGTTCGTGTCTCTAAAATGAAACATTCTTGTTGAAGCACAGAGACTGAGAAATTGTGCAGATTCAACAATGCAATATCCAGGTGTTTCGTCTTCGATTTCAAGAACAATAAATGAATCGTTGTTTTCAAACCGTTGCTCTTCTACACACGCGGAAACCATGGAAAACAGACATCTTAATAGATGTACTGAAACCAAAATGTCATTGGTGCCAAATTTGAGAGACAGCGACAACGAGCAAGTAAAGCAATGCACTTGAAAGAGTTCCTAAGAATGGAAACATGTGTTAATATTTTGTTGGAAACCTAAGATTTTGCGAAGGCTAAGATTTTGTCTTGCTAAATTCCACACATTTTTGCCTACAGTTTTAAAAATAAAATCTACAAACGTTATGAACGGCTAAAACAATTTTATATTAATCCAAATATTAAAATGCCAAAAATGTATTGAGGTATTAAGAAAATATCAATTTAAACAAAATTGAAGGTTTTCGAGATTTAGACAGGTATGCCGTTGCCATGCACTGTCGTGGGATAAGCGACAAACATAGCGCTAATTTCTATCCTATGAGATAGGGTTGCGAATTGAGGTAGTCTTATAAATATGTTCTTGTTCAGAGAGAACATTATCAAAAGAAGGTCCTAGTCGTTTTGCTAAGACATGTATCGGATGAATGGGCACGATTCTCTGAATTTCGTAACCATTTCTGCTGAGATATTCCATATTAAATACCGAACACTACTTCCACGCAAAACTTCATGTGTATGTTAAAATGAACAAAAACAAACTTAAGTGATTATAATTGGCAGAGATGTTTTTAACACAAACTTATAAAAAAATTCAATAAAATACATTTAATGTTTCTCGTGTGCAGTTATGAATATAAGTTCTGTAATAAATGATCATCTAAATACGCAAGAGTAAGATCAATGCCTTATACTAAATTCAAACATATCTACTTGATGTATATTGTTTAAACCTAAAACAAATGACGTTACTTTTTCTATTAGCGAGTACCCATAGAATAGACTATGCATTTTTTTTATAAAAACCGACCATTTAATTTTCTAGGCAGATAGTTGGGCATGGTAACAAGAATTCGGATTGAGTATTATACTCTATGTAGAATACATATACAATACTAGTAAAGACAATTTTGGACATAACATGTATTTTAACGTGAGCAAAAACAAATGCAGAAGAAGGCGAATAAGCAATAGGATCATCCAAATTATACCAAAAGCCACTTCAGAAAATTGCTCTATTGATCTACATTACAATACATGAGATTTAAAATTGTTTAAAGTAACCAAAAATTCCCGCTATCCCATTGAATGTCGTCCCAATTACATGTATTCTTAAAATTACAAAATCTAAATACATTTTTACATATTCGTAAGACGTTCCGTAATGCGGTCAATAGAGCAAGCCCAACCACCTACCCGAGAAGATTAAACGGTCGGCACTTACAGGAGATTATCCCCACCTACAAGGCACTGACCTGCATCCCACCTACCTTCCCGTCGCATCCCCATCTTGAGACACTTTTTAAGTCTGCAGTATTGGCACTGATTCCGATGATGTTGGTCAATTGGACACGACCTGTTTCCGCGACACGTGTATGTCAAGTTCCGACGCACAGATCGCTTGAAAAAACTTTTACATCCTTCACACGTGAACTGTCCGTAATGTTTACCGGAACTTTTGTCTCCACAAACAACGCACTCGATTTGCTGTTTAGTGTTATTGTTATTGTTGTTTTCCGGACTGGTGCTGTTGGGAGTTCCGTTTTGCTGCTGCACGGGTGTCGGCGTCGTCGTATTCGTTGGCTGCGAAGATGGTATCGTGGGTGGTGCCGCTTCCATGGGTTCCGACGGACGACGCTGCTCTATCGGAGGGGTCGAGTGCGTCTGCCCCGGGGTCGGATGCACCGCCGTCGGCGTGGAATTGTTGCAGTTAATGTCATCGGTGACGTGGATGGGGTCACGCCACGGAATCACCGGGGCCTGCGTCGGTGGTGTCATAGCCATGCTGAGAGGCATGTACAGAGAGTAAAGGTAAGATTATAGGTAATCGCTCGGACCAACAGTCCAGTGATGAGACAGACGACGGATGCTATTCCCGTGTCATCAGCCTATGGTAAGAACCAACGAAACTTAGAACTGGGGGGTTATGACAACACGTCCAGCGAACTCCAGAACGTCCAAGTCATGTGTCCCCACATTAACAGACTAACTTGTGGTGCTGGGTCTTGAAGCAGCCGCCACTCGAGAGCACACGGTAAATATAATGGTATTCCCCCACTGTGTCAGCTATTGAATCCAATAGAGAAGCTCAGCGCGTAGGAATCGACACAACTGATAGGGGAGTGTATGCCCGGCCTGCAAGCACTCTGTCTGTTTTGAACTCTGACACTCCGGTTGAAACTGCTAAGTTTCTATGGTTACTCCTCCTTATATGGATAGCGATGTCACACGAGTTCAAGAAGTTTATTGGTGAGTGACAATTACAGTCGAATGGTCAGAGCCCCCAGCCACACAGGGCAGAGGCATAGCGCACCGCGAGAGGATCCCATTGGTTCTCGCTGTCTCTCATTATACACGACATGATTGTCAGGTCTAAAGCTCGTATCCCTACGCTCGCACGGGTCATGCGCGCAAGTGGTCCAATCACGTCCTCCGACAGCATGGAGGAGGAAGGCCAATCTGAGATATTACATTTGTGGCGATGACGGCTGTTACAGATTTTCTGCTCATCAAAATAATTACCGCTTCGCATTAAATGAGCCTGGCACACCGACAGAGGCAAGGTCTCCGTCTCTGATTCTCTCCTCTTCTAGAAATGCACACCCTGTATTGAATAATCTTTGTACCTAAGAAAGGCAAAGAAGTTATATAGACACAACGTTCACTAAATGTTCACTGATGCTACATTCCTAAGTATATCATGTCATGTTTTCAAAAAAGGTCAAGAGATTCCACAATGACGTAATCCACAACAATCTTCTGAACCACTTGGCACAACGTCAACACAGTTTACACAACACAACACCGACAGAAAAATTCTCATTCACTTATCAGCCCGAGCTAACGTCCGCTCCGCATCTACTATAATACTATACAAGTTAGTTATTCTCGGCTGAGATTCACGCAAGAGTTTTGTATGTCTGTAGCACTCACCTAAAGCAGACCTACAGCTATTGAGGAGCATGACCTGAAAGTTGGGGTCATGCAGCCAGACAAGGGTGTCTTGCCCTCCTTCATGTAATCTTACGCGAGCACGCTGTGTCCTGACCTCTTCATTGCCGGCTGTTACCTCCGGTTGCGCAAGGGGCGAACAAGGTTACGAGGTCTTCAACCCACCATGACTCCAGAAGCATGCACAGTCGCGCCAGCCGCGAACAATACACTTATTCATGTTCAATTTTTCAATAATATAGATCAACTATAGCAACCAACGAGTTTCTTATGATAAACATTTACAGCTGTTGATCTCGCATAATAATTAGAGAACTTGAGAAAGTTTATTTTCCGAAGGTTAAAGGTGTTTTTCGACACATCTTGTCAAAGGTAACATCTCGCTTACGTACAGCGAGATTAAAAAAACTACACAGACGAGAAATACGCTTATTCAATGATAATACATGACCCGTTTCTTTCCTTTAAAGGTCGGGGTGATAAAGATATTTGTTTGCTAGTGCTCTGACCCAGATCATTCTTCAGTCAAATATCGTCTGCCCTTGTCGCGCGCTGTGCATAAAGCAGACGGCAAACTATTTAATAAACAACGACGGACGTTTTTTCTCTCCAAGCAGCAGACGACTTAAAGGGGCTGTCAACGTACTATCGCGCGAAACTCACACACACCTGGCGGTCTTTATCAATACCCGTACGTCTGTACTTGCTCAACAATTTCTAGATGGACTTCTATTCTGTCAAACATTAAAACTAAATTACGATTACAGTGTCATAATTTATTATGATTCAACATATTTTTAGACACAGGTATATTGATATTGTAAGAAATAAGATGTATATAAATATTAATTTTAATATTAAATATAATGCTTTATTAGCCAAAAATAAGTTACAAATAGCATTAGATACGGTGGCATTCGTTTTAAAATTCTGGAGTGTGCTTTTAAGAGGAGTGCCACCGGCGAGACCCGACATGGTTTTATTTGCTATTTGTACCTGTTTCTAGCTAATCTAATGATTACTGATTTTACTTACATTTTATTGCATACAATATCAATATATTTATATCCTATGTGTTTCTAGTCATCAAAATGTGAATAGTTGCTTAAAGTGTTCTTTAGTCTACAAACTATTGTGTTGATAATATTATATTATTGTTTACTTGTTATCATAATGTTCGGATTGTTTACGCTTATAGGTGTGTATGTAATATAATGTAATATCCGTCTTAGCTTCGGATCAGTGAGTTTAGAATAACGTTCTCTATAATTTTATATAGTTTTGTAATGCAGAAAAAAACGTGTTAGCCTTATTTAACCTGTACGTATTTCCTCTTTAAACAAATAATGGTCCATAATGACTGCTGCACCAGAAACTGTCATAATAATATTATAATGTAATCATGTATGTTAGAAAGTGCATATAAAATATTCCTTGCTGCTGACTGAAAAACAGTAACGGACAGACAGCCTGATAACAGGGCTCTTCTTTTGAGACCATGTGTAATTGCTTAATAAATCAATGTGTTCTTTTGTCAGGTGCGAATCCATGCAGGACCTGTAAATAGAGAGGGCTCACTATAGAAATAATAAGATTCATTTTGCCAAAATAGAAATAAAATTAACATTATTATACAACAAATTTACCAAACAGAGAAGGTCGGAGTATATTTGCCCCTTCCGCACCTTAAATTCGCGCCTAATAGTCGTGTCGTTAAACATTTAATATTGACATGACCAACACTATCGACTATGCGTTACAGCTTTGACAGCGTGACAGTTTGGACACTTCTGTGCTCTTTGTAATTTCTACAGCTATAATCATTATTAAAGTGCTCAGGTGGACACTATATACACGGCGAAATATCTTGTTTCATATCTCAGATCTATTGTTTAAGTATGTTTGATGTGTTGTGCTTATCAGGCACACGACATTCTATTATTGTTTAAAAAATTATGTTTAAAAATATAATATTCAATTTGCAATCACAATTCTACGGGTAAAAACGTCGGCGGCAGCTTTGAACGAACGTAAATTGATTTTGAGAGGGATCCCAACACCTCATATTGCTTGCCGACACCATTCTTAAACTGGAATCAATTCCTTTAAATTAACTAAGTAAAAAAAAACGAATATAAAAGTGCTCAGGTGGATGCTACACACTACACGGTGAACTACCTTGCTCCATGCAAACCTATTATCTCCGATCTATTGTTTGGGTATGTTTGATTTTTTTCTCTACTTATCAAACATGTCGCAGTCTTTGTAATCGAACTTTTCGCTCTGCCACTTGACAGACAAGACTGCAAGTCCATCATTTGAAAGAGTTTGTGCGAGAAAATCAATCCTCATTGCTTCACCTGTATTATCAAATGGCAAACCCTGAGTAATATCTGAAAACAGTAGATAAATAAACACGCGGTGGATAGTGGTTGCTATATTCACGTTGCGGCTAAAATACACACTCTTTCGTTGTGAAGTATCAAGGGTATATTTATATATCAATGTTCTCGTCTCACGCTTGCTTAACCGTACATCTAAAGGGAAAAAGCAATGAAAATAAACAACAAAAGAACGTAAATAAAGTCTGGATGAGAACTGACTAGATAAACATTGTGTATTGGTTATTTTGTGCATAGCAATTACGATCCGAATGTCGAAGGTCAATGCTCTTTATTAGCAAAGATCAAGAACTCTTAGCTATAACAGATCAGATATATTAATAGGATGTATGTCATTGTGATTACCGATCATGGTCTGACAGATGCTGGGATCGAATCCCACTCGAGCAGAGGAATATAATTTTTCATTCGCGAATAAATGTTTGTATTTTAATTCATAATGATTACATAATTGTGAATATGGATTCACGTTTTTGTTACACTTTGCTCTGAACATTGCACATCTCGAATTATATCCATAATAAAAAAAACCATATCTTTTGTAATCTTGGTTCAAATATAAATTTGTTAAAGACACAATTGCTAGTTATACGCCAAATCAGTGATGGTACCAGGTGTATGAGAAAGATTACCGTATCCTGCCTCGTCGTAATCACAACTTTGGGTTTCCTGTTTTCATCGAAATGATTCTCTTTATTAGAAAAGATCATGAACTCTGAGGTGTAACAGATCTTGCTCGAAAAAAAACACACAAATAACTATGCATAAAATATCCTCTATGGCGGTTTACTGTGTAACACAATGTAACGAAATACATGTATTTTTTTCCACAATATTTGACAGTGCAGAGACCTGCATAATATAGAAACTCGTTTATGTGGAAAAGGACCCGAAGCTAAACGATACTGGATTGAAAACGTGAAGCATATTATATGACGAAGACGAAAAATATAACTTCTCAAATTGACATCCCTCACTTGAATTATAAGACACAAAAAAATAGATTGCTTCTGTGCGTCATTATATAAAAGTGGGGGCAGAAAGAAGAAGATGTTAGTTTTCCTTGGAGCACAAAGGGTAAACGAATTGCTCATTTTCTTAACAGCCAAACGTTTCCATCAAAATATTACAAAATACTGCAATTTCAGGATAATGCCTCCAGTCTTGTCTTCTACTGAAACCACAATTTGGCGGGAATTGGTTTGGTTGCTCGTGTCCTCGTGCATCGAAGCACGCGCGAATCACGTGACGCCTGGGATTCCTCGGTTCACAGCAGTAATAAGATTATTAAATTGCTCATCATTAGGTAAACTTATACTTGAAAGAACTTTTTCCAACATGATCGAAAAATAAATTTATTAAGAAAATGTTTTAGTGTCTATAATTATTAGAACAATTATTGTTATAAATATAATGTATTAAAAAATCATTTGTGGTAGACTTTGTATGGTCATTAAACTTTTCCTTGAAATAATTTCTTACGATACAAAATATTTTACGCAAAAAATACTCTTTAAGCTAATATAAAGATTGAGATGACGTGAAATTAATTGAATATACATTAGTATTGTAAGCAATAAGATGTGAATGAATGAAAAAGAATTTAATGACACCCCAGCACAACAAAAAGACATTGGCTATTGGGTGTCAAAATATGGTATTATAATGATATAATGAGTAAATATATCACCCAGACCGGAATAACTGTATGAGACAAGTTTCACAAATTTGAACGAAGAAGAAGAAGAAGAGTAAATATTAATGTTAATAATTAATTGAAAACATGTAAACGGCATTAGCTGATCACGTACCGTGACATTCGTCTTAAAACTGGAGAGATAATAAATAATATAATTATATTTTGAAATGTCTATTGATGTTTATAAGCATATAGCAAATACTATTATATACAAGTATTTAGATAAACAAGGACAGTACATGTATTCTGTTTATACGCAAATGAAATTTCACAGTATCGTCACGTGATCTGTCCTTTCGCGCCAAAATGTTGAGTGATATTCTCTTTAATTTCAACATTCTGAAATGGACAAATGAAAAGTTGCGTCCAAAGTTACTTGGCCGTTTTAGTTATCCCGCTGTTTTATTGGATCTTATCGTTACTCTGTGGTCATACGGCCTAAAGAAGTTAATCTCCAGACTTACCTTGCTGACCCCAGGTCAACACGATTACAAAACCACGTGCACAAAAGACTTGCTCAAGTAAACAGTTTCCGTTGATGGTCATTTCAGAAGGACATCACAGATTTATCCAACGAACAACATTCCTTCGCTTAGATGTATTCGCGGCAAGTTTTGGGGGTTAATCATTGCGAATAGTTTGTTGAATGTTACGGTAGCTTTAGAGGAATTTAGAATTCAACTGAGGGGATTAAATTGTGGCAATATGTTAAATGATGCATGGTATTAAGTAGAAACAGGAAGAAACACTCTAGTTTCGGGAACTTGTGCACATGGGAAAATCCATCTTGGGTATGATTCTTGTTTTAATGGTACATGTTGTTAATGTTTGTGATAAAGGAGACGATAGTCGTTGTATGTTCTTAACGATGACGCGTTTTACCAAAATGTATTTAATAAATAATTGTTAATAACAAGTATGCGTTTTTTCTCTTTGTTGGTATAGTACCGAAATAATTGGTATACATACAGGTATATCTAGAAGATAAAACATTGACATAGCCAAATCCGTATCTCTGCACAAGGCAGAGTCGAAAGAACATTACGACAAAGTAACACGAACAGAGGCTTAGGAAAATTATAGAATTCGAACTTTAATTTGGATTTGTTTCCAGCAACGTCTTATATAGGTATTCTGCTAAATATTTTTATGTGTGCATTCTGCACTTGCCATTCACATCATTAAATGCACAATACCTGTAATTTGAAGACGATAGTCACCGTGCTTGCTCCGCTAATTCTACTTGTAACATAATACTTACATCTTAGTGCTTGCAACATCAATACATTATATGTGTTTCTGATCATCCAAATGGTTATAATAGCTTAGTTTGTAATTTTGCCTAAAATAATTTGTCGCATGCCAAATTGTTGTAGAAAAATGTCCAAAGACCATATTAAGCTACTATACAAACGCATTGGATAATATATACATCTATTACTATTGTAAGCAAATGTTAATTTTAATAATTATAAGATACTCTATTATCCCGAAATATGTTACAAATTCTATTAGATGGGCAAGCTCGATGGAATAGTGTTTACAACTATAGGCATTATGTTTTTAACACAGCATTGAATATTGTTCAGTAAAGATATGATTATTGTTTTATCGTATGAATTGACAGCTGGCTGAATACAAGTGTAAAATCAGACTGTTTCACCAAATGGTTCGTTAGTTTGCTTTGCGTTCTGCACAAGGTATTGTCTTCCAGAACTCGATTGCGTCCCTCAGGAATCAAACCGGATGTAGTATTAGCTCGGGATGCCTTTCGCTGTCAAACAACACCGGAAGTTCTAACACTTCTGATAATTGCAATGGTTAAATGATACGATGAGTCAAACATATCCAGACTTTTTTTCTATTTTTTTAAATCATATTTTAAGTAATTGTCTGCTTTAACATTTCAAACTTGTTTTCGAAAATTCGGTTCTGTATGTACGTAACGCATTTCGTAGCATATCTGATTTTTCAAGGATTGTTATTTATTTAAAATATATAAGATCCATTATTTATAACATAATTTTTTATTATCATGTCTATCTTATTATCGTACTTTACTTGCTTGAACATACATTACAAGGTTATGTATGTGGTGTTCCAACTAAAATAGTAACAAATTATGTATCTATGAAATATTTAAAATAAAATTCCGTTTCTTTAAAATTAAATTATTTAAATAATATTATTGTTATGTTTATTAGCTACAGCGATTTTTCAACGTATAATGAGTCTTTACAAAATTGGAATCGTCTTATAATAATTATATTATTTTATTATAATGGTTTCTAAAGAAAGTCATTGATGTTTCAAAGAACAATAATATTTCGATTTCTTTGCTCATTGTTATATGTGTAAAGGGTTTACCACTGCGTATCTCCTAACCATTAATCAGTAACCATAGCAACAAAAACTAATCATTAATTATCGTCATTTCTTCATTTTGTATTACTTTTTTTTCCTAACGTTTATATCAATTTCTTCATTCTAAAGTTATCAGCTGGTCTAACCTTTTGTCTTTAATGTGAACTATTCCATCATGAAAACTTGATAAATATATTCTACTAGTCGGATCGTGAGATTAAACGTGTCATGTTTGAGGATCTACAAATCTTTGCTATTAGGAATATAAATTAGGAAAATCACGCACGCCAATCTTCACTATCATACAACGCAATTTCTCTTAACAAATGAAGTGGGGGTCAAAATGGCGGACAGGAAGTTTGACAACTACAGCGGAAGTTAAACTTATGATGGGAAGTAATGGCCTGTGGTTTGACATGGGGTCCAGTATTTGAGATTGGATACTTGTTTCTTTCGTGTCTTGTTTTTAGCAAAAATCGCTACATCTGGAATCTCAAACACATCTAATCAGTTTTATTGCTTTGATCTGAAGGTCAAGCATTTTACTTTGTCGTTAATAGAAAGGAAATATTTGACAAGAATTCTGATTGATTGGAATTTCATGTTTGCGGTTTGCGTGTTTATTGTATATGCAGAGATAACAAAAACTGCGCATGCATAATTTTGGAAAATAAAATGTTTAAATGTTTTTTCTCGACAATATAATTAAGAGAGTGTTGCAGTGTTTTAATTAGTATGCTAGAATGGTAAACTAAGACTGAGAAAGAGAGAGATGGTGAGGGATAAAAAGATGAATAGATAGACAGACTAACAGACATACGGACATACAGACATATACATGCAGGCAAGCAGGCGGGCAGGCAGGCAGGCAGGCAGAGAGAGAGAGAGAGAGAGAGAGAGAGAGAGAGAGAGGGAGCGAGGGAGAGAGAGAGAGAGAGAGAGAGAGAGAGAGATACAGACAGAGAGACACACAGACATACACACAAA
>JAULBR010088641.1:0-12663 GCA_032355825.1 Melanodrymia aurantiaca
ATATTGAAAAAATACCATACACAGATGAATGTCGTTAAGCAATGCTGCATCTTGTAAAGAGGCTGGACAAAACATAGATATGATAAATTGTAATTATACTTGGAGATATAAACGTAGTGTATTTTCATATAAAATTACGTTAATTTCTATTTGTAGTCGTCAAATCTACACTTACATATTATAGAATTAAAATACCAACAAACTTTACTTTTTTCTTCCTAATGAGGCATAGAGATTATAAATATCGAAATAATAATAATGGAACTACATGTATCATGGTAGTCTGACAATTTCGTCTATTGTAATTGAGCTGGGTATTCTTTCAAATGGCGAACTATCGGCAATTAGTATCTGTCTGTAATCGATAACACACATGTTTTACTATACTTGTTAACACAAGCTACCAGTATGACATTTTTGAAATTTGGAGATAGAAAACAGCGACTAAATGATTGCTTGTGAATAATACATTTGACGGTGACAGTAATCTTGAGTGTAAGTTGAAGCTATGATTCCCGACAGGCTGACATTAAAAGGAATTCGTGAAGAAATTCAAACGCAGTCGACAAAGAAAAATAACGCAAGAAGGGAAGCAGTGTATATGAAAAATAATTCAAAGAAGGTTCTGATGGGACATAACATCACGAAGAAGAATAATCCAGGAAAGAGAGGATAGAACTAACCACGTTCGGAGGGATAAATCATAGTATTGGAAAGAAAGAAAACAGCGATTCACTCATAAAGACAATCGTACATTTCAGAGGTACATAAAAAAACACGAGCTTGTGAACCTTCTTTTTAAATGCTTGTGATTATATGTAAGTACTCATAACTACAAGAAGCTGGATTGATCTGACAACACGCTATTATAATGAAGTAAACATTTGTTTTCTATTAACTTGTTTGTTCTTGCTTTATTGGTTGGCTTACTTGTTGTTGTCGACTACATTTACGTAGGCTGGTGGCTCGAGATATATATGTAAGTCTCTTTTCTGTGTGATTTTCCATAACGTAATAAGCATACTTAGTGTATGTAAATATAGCGTGAAGCTGTTCCACCTCGGAGTCGGTGCAACGGAGATACTTATTGGCTCAGACTAATCTCGGTACGTCCAGATCAATTCCCCATATGGCACTAACGTAAAATAATCACACTCGAAACGCAATCCAGCCATGCTCCAATTTTACCATTTCATTTCTTTGGAGATTTTATATCTTTAACATGGCACACGTCGTATTGTATTAAAATATTCTTTATTGATGCTAGCTGGGGAAGATTTCCCAAAGCGTGTTTGCCAGAAAAAAGGTGTGAATTCATTGTGATAGCTTCAGTGAGCATAATAACGAAATGCACTATTTTATTCATACTGTAGTTCTGATTTATCAATGACATTAAATAGACATTTCTCTAACATGCGGTCGTTCTCGTTATAATGCAATAGGTTCCAGTGACATTATTCTAGATAATATAGCAGAGATTCACACTCCATACATCGGGACGAGAACATGGATTATGTCATAGTAAAAACTGTATAACATAGCAAAGATTCATGCTCCATACATCTGATAACCATTCCTTTAACAAGAACACGCATGCTGTCATAGTAAAAACTGTATAAAATAGGAAAGATTCACGCTCGATACATTTCGATAACTATTCCTTTAACAAGAACACGCATGCTGTAATAATAAAAACTGTATAAAATAGGAAAGATTCACGCTCCATACATTTCGATAACTATTCCTTTAACAAGAACATGCTTGCTGTCATAGCAAAAACTGTATATGCATAGGAATGATCAATGCTCCGTGCATCTGATAACCATTCCTTTGACAAGTACATGCATGCTGTCATAGAAAAAAACTGTATAAGATAGAAACAATTCATGCTCACTACGTTTCGATAACTATTCCTTTGACAAGAACACGCATGTTATCATAGTAAAAACTGTATAACATAGGAAAGATTCACGCTCCATACATTTCGATAACTATTCCTTTGACAAGAACATGCATGCTGTCATAGTAAAAACTATAAAATAGAATAGATTTAAGCTCTGTACAACTCGTAAATAATATTGGAGAATCACACCCCATACATCTCGATAGCCATTTCTTTGACAACAACATGTACGATGTCAAAGTTAAAACTGTATAATATCGAAAAGATGCGATATTCACGCTCCTCGATAAACTATTCTTTGAAAATAGCATGCATGGTGTCAAAGTTGAAATTAGTTCCTCGTTGAGACTGTTGGGATCAGGACGTTGCCGCATCACACGATCACAAGTATGATGATAGTTCGTAAATTGCCTTTTCATTTGTGATGCGGGTTAGCGATCCATGAACAAAGTGGAACAATAAATGGGCAATACTTAATTAGTCTAGCAATTTGAATATAGATGAGAATAAATCAGGGAATGTTTCATTAATATACCATCATCTCAGGGCATTATCTGTTTAACGATGTATTGTTATCCCATTGAATGAGCAACAGTTGCTGGTATAATAAAGCTGTAGTATATAATCTGCTGTCTGTGAAAAGTGGATATAAAAGATCCTTTGCTGTTTATTAATAAACATTATTCTTGTGGCACATGCATCTTAACAACCATATAGGATCAATATATAATCGCCACTCCAGGATGAATTATGGGTGGAGTCGGTGCTACCCACATATATCCCACATATATATTTCAGTTCTGTTTAAACTTAAAGACAAATATTAGAGACGTTTGTCCATTTTAAAGAGAATCTGTGACGCTTATTACCAAAATGTTGGAATAAAAGGAACGCAAGTCCGGCATGCATGCAACGTCAGTATTACTATTATACTCCTAGCGGAGTTTTTGCAAAATTACTGTTATTGTACTCCTAGTAAAGTTTGCAAAATTACTGTTATTGTACTCCTAGTAGTTTTTGAAAAATTACTGTTATTGTACTCCTACTCCTAGTAGAGTTTGCAAAATTTCTGTTATTGTACTCCTAGTAGTGTTTGCAAAATTACTGTTATTGTACTCCTCGTAGTGTTTGCAAAATTACTGTTATTGTACTCCTAGTAGTGTTTGCAAAATTAATTATTGTACTCCTAGTAGTGTTTGCAAAATGTTTAGTTATTATACCTCTAGAATGTGTTAACAAAATTACTGTTATTGTACCCATAGTAATGTTTGCAAAATTAGTTATTGTACCTCAAGAGAGTGTTTGCAAAATTACGGTTATTGTACTCCTAGTAGTTAGTTATTGTACCTCTAGTGTGTTTGCAAAATTATTCACCTAGTAGTGTTTGTAAAATAACTATTATTGTACCCTTGATACCGTGTTTGCAAGACATATTGTTTTTATACCCAGTAGTGTTTGCAAATTGTCTGCATGTCATTATGTTCTAGTATTTGGTTTGCAATAACACTGCCTTTATACACCTAGCACTTACCGTTATTGCACTCATAGTATTGTGTTTGCAATATTACTGCCAACATACCTCAACTAATGTATTTCTCCAGTTACTTTCGCTATACCCATAGTAAGGATGTTTAGGTCATGTCAGGTCAATTGTTCAACGTCATGAGTTCTCACCTAGGCCATCCCTTGTGTCCCTGACAGGATAGTTTCGATGGGGAATGGGGAGGGAGAAGGGTGGAATTCTCGCTCATGACTAGCAGCACTGAAGGAGCACCGGAGCCATGTCCGCGGACCGAATGGGCGAGATAAAAGGTGGTGCAGCCTGTAATTTGCAATGTTTTTCAGTAGGAGACATTTCTCAATTAGGTTTGGAGATTAAACCAAATTAAAATAAATGTGCCATACATTCCTGAAGGTGATTTAGACACCTTTTATTTTGAACGGTTCGTCCGAAATGTTAAAGGTCGGATATCTATAAGAGATTTATTTGTGTTAGCTCCGACTATTGTCTAGAACTTGAGTGTGCTTGTAGCCCCAGAGGGCTGTTATCTTCGTAGGTTTCCGTGAAGCCTGCTGATTGTTGTCGGGAGCCGTGGATCTGCTGCCAGGAGGTGCCTCTTCGTCCTTGTCTTGTCCGTCACCAAATACCAAATAAACGCACCGTGATGTGTTGTTGTTAGATGGACCGGTATTCTTTTGTCCGATTCACCCTTTGGGATGTTTGGGTGAACTGGTTTTCATTTGATGTACCAGACGTCGCTCTGTAGTTAGACCGAAGAAGAAAGAAACAACAGTTAGAAATGGTCTACTGAGGCAGGCCGATCCTTGGGGTAAACCCTGTAATGATGTATTCGATACAGCCAAGAACCATGGTGACGCCTAATCTAATGTGCATGGAATACAGTTCTGTGCAATCATTGACCACGTGTGTCTGTTCCATTATACATTGCACCATTATAGGTGACTTTGTAATCGATTAGAAGATGACTTATTAAGTAAAGGCGCTGTCGCAATCTGCGTAACTTCAGTCGTGTTAAAAACGATGCCTCACTGCCATGTGACATGGCTGATGATCAGGAGTCGGGATTGGGTTATTTAAGTGGACACCAGGAAGCCGAGCCCGTCGGTGTTAATTAATTTTGTTCTATACTATTTAATATAATTTCTTTCTTTCCTGCAATTGATACCTACGCTTGGTATTGCCTTTTAGTCCAAATTGAATTTTATGTACGTCTTCATTTGTGATAGTATTTAGAAGACGGATACAATGTAATTACAGGTTCAGTCTGTTCCGTGATTTCGTCTCGGAAATGATGGTAATTTGTCTTCTAGACACAGCAAAGGAAAAACTATCGACTTTGTCGTGCTACTGTATAATTATATATAGTTTGATATATCACGTGCGTGTTTTGTCGACATATGTTGAAGATTTTTCAATTTTATTTAAAAAGGAGAACCATAATATAGCAACAGCATATTCGCGAAACGAATTCATTTCATTTAGCGCTTATGAAACATGCATCATCATGTAACACATAAAGGAAATATGTATTATGTAACAAATAAAATATCATAGAATATGTATTATATAACAAATAGATATAATCATAAAATATGCAGTGTGTAAAACATGAAATCATAGAATATGTATAAGTAAGTTCGTGGTCTATGAGTTGGTGTTATGCCGAGACTGTCGACATGATGTTGTTGTTGAACACAACAACGGTGTTATGCCGAGACTGTTGACATGATGTTGTTGTTGAACACAACAACGGTGTTATGCCGAGACTGTCGACATGATGTTGTTGTTGAACACAATAACGGTGCTATGCCGAGACTGTCGACATGATGTTGATGTTGAACACAATAACAGTCTCGTCGTTTCCAATTCACGTTACTACGCACCAAGCTAAAATGGAATACCTTAGTTTTGGTTCTAAATTACAGATTTACAATTGAAGCTTTTACCAATTATTATGGACTGGATACGTTAAGACTGCGTATAACTGATATCATCAATGGTGACTGCATGCTTAAATGTAATTATTCACACGCGTACGTACACTATAACGTCTTTGTCCAAATATGTCTCTTCGAATACGATAATAATTATATTGTGTTCTCATTTATTGCAAGTTACAAGAGCAAATCAATATGAGCATTGCCTGACGTAAGTAACCCAGGTTGATGCAATGGAGCACAGACGTTGCACTGTCACTTTGGGAATATAATAACAACAATTATGGGATTATTTGTTTTATAATAGACATGATTGAGCAGTGGAGATGACTTGTCGCAAACAAATCAATTACAATAAGATATCCTCGTGACTTTGCATTAGCATTGTTAGACCATCGATTTGTGCAAAGCATCTCAAATTAAACAATTAGGGACTTCATTTACGTATCTTTTTTCTAGTACAATAGATCAGAATCTTCCCCTGAGTCATAATAATGGGTTACATTCCTCAATTATCTGCCCTTAGAAAAAGCAAATAGATGGCGTTTATAATGAA
This sequence comes from Melanodrymia aurantiaca, assembly GCA_032355825.1. NCBI lineage: Eukaryota > Metazoa > Mollusca > Gastropoda > Neomphalida > Peltospiridae > Melanodrymia > Melanodrymia aurantiaca. Next base: position 5,919 of record JAULBR010088641.1, read on the forward strand.
GGTCGTGTTTCCCGTCGTCTGCTTTCGTCCTGCTAGCGGCAGCAAAGGGAACAAGACGGTCAGTTAAAACATATATAGCGATGCCATCGTGTTCTTGTGTCACATTTTCGCTCAGATAGCCTGGTACTTCTATTTTTCAACTCTGCCTTTAGCTCGCGTAACTTCCAAATTCCATAATTCATAGTTAATCTGTTTTTAAATCACCTTCAACTCTCCGATACTGTAATTCACTATACAAATTCGCTACCTGACCTACAACCCCTTGTAGCCTAAAGGGGAAGCCACTCTCTATCTATTATTAGGAAGTCGGGAATATCTCTCTACGGGCCAGTAAGCTATTTGATTTATTACATGCAGGTTTAACTCATTATCCGCTATGCTTTAACTGAATAGTGTGCAAATCAATTGTCATTTTCGAAATCGTGTGTAATTTCCAGTAACTCAAAGATACGTAATTAAACCTCTGACTGGTAATTGAAATCATTTCCCAATACCCATAAATGTCTTAACTGAACTTTATTTAGATTAAGGCATATGAGGTTATTACATAATAATCAATACTTTTATAACAAGATGGCGAGGTACATAAATAAGCAACAGTAACATGTGTAACCACATACATGTACATACAATAATAGTAATACACATGTACATGTATATTAAATAACGATAACAATTCATTGAACAGGTGAACAAAAATCTGCTTCAAAGATGTGTTTTGTTTTATAAATGTAGGCGTCAGGGAAAAGGCCTGTAGTTCTCCATCTAAACCGTTTTTACATCGTTTTTTTTTACATCAGATTCAGCGCTATGTTAAAAGTGGAAATAGGCAAGATTGAGTTTTTGCGATTACCAGCACGCGAATTCACCGTGTTGCGTGGTACGTGGCTAACTCATTTTCTCTCAGTCGATGGGGGATTTTCCATTTACAACTTCACCAAACAAACGTTAACTTTTAGCAATTTGTTTCACGAGTGGTGGTCGGAACCATGAGTAAAACAATTATTATTAAAGTGCGTAGGAACGGAGGACCGGAAGCATTGGTGGGGAGAGTGGTGAGGCTGGAGTGTTCTAGTAGCAGCTAGTACTTGTAGGTACATGTAATATATAATTTTGTAGGATCAGACTATTTGTTTCATTCTGTTATGTTTCATTTTATTATTAAATCAATTTCATACGATTTTATATAACACGTGCTTCGGTATCTGACTATCATATTACCATTATTAGTTGTGCCCATAAAAGGATACGGACAACGTATAAAGCGAGGGCGGAAGCGAGAAAAATAGAAAACCGGCAAATCTGTCTGCCCTTTTCCTCGTTATATGGCTCACAGGCTGGACATTGTTCATGTGACATTTTCACACTTAAACCTAATAACTCACAGAAGACAAAGTAGGTCATTATTACAAGTGTGGTGTGTCGCTTATAAACTGGACTATCAAGTGTGGTGTGTCGCTTATAAACTGGACATAGTCCGTAGTGTGACGTTTTCACACTTAAACCTAATAAATCACAGAAGACATAGTAGGTAATTATTACAAGTGTGGTGTGTCGCTCATAGCCTGGACATAGAGAGCCGCGTGACGTTTTCACACTTAAACCTAACAAATCACAGAAGACATACATGTAGTAGGTAATTATTGCAAGTGTGGTATTTGCATGCTTTGAACGATTCCTCGGCCTCTAATACCCTTTCTCACACCATGTTTAACAAGGACAACTGTGTCGACTCTCTTCAACAGTGATTCCTTATTGCAACCTGGGAATACGCTAAGCGTTCTCGAACACTTAATATTACTGCTGTTTACACATGATTGTCTGCTAAAAACAACTTTGTTTTACTTTAAAATGTGCTCATTTTTGTATTGAGAGGCTATTTTGAACGCAGCACTGGTTTCTGTACATTATGTCTAATCCCTGCTATATAGCTCTTTACTGGAGAGCCTTACGATAATATAATAATGGAGTTCTGTAATTCTATTTCTATACGCGTGGATTGTCCTCTTCCAGATACAAGCCTAGCTTCATTTTGTTTGTTCCTTTAAAAAGTGCTCACTTCCGAGACTCCAAATTGCATAATATTATTTTCTCACGTTATCTCGGAGTGCAAACTCATACTGGCACTGCCAAATAAAAGTGCAAAAATGCATTTCAGTAATCCGAGACTAGTAGGCGTGAAAGCACATTATAAAATAAAATCACTCAAGAAAATTAGTTTTCCATTAGGGCATTTTATTTTGATTATATTATAATGCGCAGTGCAACAATGATCAGCCCCTGGGAGTATTGCTAATGTCGCAAAACGTTTTTTTGTCTCGGCTAATGCAAATGGCCAGTATGAGTAACACCGATTTACAAACACGTGTCGCTTCCTACAAGGTAGCTAATGCTTTGAACGTATAGTTCACCCTGTACTTAAGTCGTAATTTTGTTATGGCCATGCGAAATATATAATACGATCACTGCGGAACATTTGGAAAACACCGACGCTCTGGGAAAATGGATGTTTTCTTTATTAGTTTGGAAAACAAAACGTTTATGTACTCAACTGGCAAGAGATAAATGCAATGGTGATGCTTCTTTTTTCACTAACATTATTCTTTTATTGTTTTTTCTCAAGAGTACAAGAATATTTCACATTTGCCACATCACATGTTTCATTCTTGCTTAATCCGTATTAATTTTTATTATTATTTGAGACTGTGGTTTGTAATCACGTTCTGGTGGTGACCCACTTGTAAGACTCCACGCTCTGTCAACTGAGACACACTTCTGACAACGTTTGTCTTAGACGTGGTCAGTGGAAACATGCTGGTTCTGGATATCTAGTACGGTACTATCCAGCATCCATATCAAAGGCACAACTGCCATCTTGTAACAGGCTGCTGCTTAATAAAGATCAGCACCGTGTACCAAATGAGATGTTGGGAGAACATGAAAATACTCAACTGGACGATGGCGGGTGTATAATAGGGGAGAAAACAGTAATATACTATAGTACATACTTTTGTGAATCTTTATTTTTGGCAGTCATAGATCTGCAAATAGATATAAGGCAATCATTCCGCTGAGTACACTAAAGAACTTAAAGTGAAGTTAAATATACATGCTTCTATCTAAACAATATATGGCTGTACTTATAACGGGTGCCGCCGGTGGAGCAGGATACGCTCAACTTTCGCGAACACCTGGTATTATCATTGCTTTTGCAGTGTTTCACGAGTTCATGCCATCATCGAGCAATCACGTGGTGACTACATATCACAACTACTGAGATAATCCGGGGCATGTTCATTATATGCTAATTGCAAACAACGTCATGACCTTCTGGCCCAGAAGTTGTTTTGTCAGCGTTACACCATCCATGGGCTGGTGAAAACTTTCAACAAGTTCTATGTTAGACACTCGGAGGCTATTTTTCGATATGACGCATCATGGACACATATTCAACACCCTATTTTTACCTGTTTTACATTTTTTATAGTTTCGATATAGACAGTGGACAAATAATATGGTAGAGCAGGATACGCTCATCTTTTGCAAACATCACTGCTTTGGCGGTTATTCGATTGCATTATATATTGTTCCGGACATATATTATATTCCCATGGACTTCTATTCCCGTGATATCGTGACAAAATAGGTTAAATAATAAAATCAAACTTTACAGAATGAATAAATAAATAGTCGGATACGACATACAAGTCCTAACGTTACTGTAAGAAAACGAAAAAAAAAGCGCAATAAAAGTATATGATTTATGCGAGTGGTTAGAACTAAGTATTGTAGGTTATTCATTGGTTCGGACCTAATTCCTTTGAAACCGGTACTGCAATCAAAAACCATATGCCACGAGCAGTATTCGAACTAACAACATACCGGTCTTGGGCCATGTAATAATATAGGTGCTTATTGTGGATTTGTATGATTGCTTAGGTTTATTTTGACAATAGTTTGACGACTTTGTACGAATGTAATGTACTAGAATGTAGATGGGTAGCTCTAGATTTCACAATGTAGAATGCGTGTATGTGATGGTGGTTTTTAGTATGTTTTGGGAAAACATAATCCGAGTTTTCATTTAGACAGAGTAGTAAACGCTTCAGTCGTTAAACAGGACAACAAAATAATGAGCCAGATGGTATAAAAATGTACATATTTTATTAATACAATATTCTACGATATGTAACGTATATCATCATTCTCATAACATCCATGTTGTAGATCTTTGGAACTGTTGAACTGTTTTAACAGTAATTCTGTTGTGTTGTATGATGCCCCAAATCTGACTCTAGCTAGCTAAATCCCGTGTTACATTTTCTTTTCCCCAGATCTGTGGAGTCACGTCGTTTCTCTTTGTCATGGCATCGATCGCCGGATTCTGCCTGGAGACGATTCCCGATCTCAGACACATAGTTGTCCAAAACGTGACCACCAGTTGTAACGGCGAGACTCACGGCAGTATCTCGACCGTGATGGCGTCCCACGAGGCACTCACCGTCTTGGACATCATCTGTACCATCTTTTTCACGCTCGAGCTCATCTGCAGGTTTACGTTTGCTCCAAATAAGCTCACATTCGTACGCTCTATCATGAACATAATGGATCTTCTAGCGCTAATTCCTTTGTATGTTCAGGTGATCTTCGAGCATTCCTCTCTCAAGGCGTGCTATCTTAATGAACGGTTGGTGATTGAGATTTTATTCATTTTAAGGATAATTCGTATGTTCCGAGTCTTCCACCTCGTAAAGCATTACCAGGCGCTTAATGTTCTCGTCTACGCTATGAAAGCCAGCCTACAGGAGCTGCTGATGCTGCTGATCTTCCTAATGATAGGCATGCTGGTATTCGCCACTATGATCTACTATGGAGAACGGAAGGATGAAGTGACGCCGAGCGATAGCTTTAATACCATCCCTATTGGATTCTGGTGGGCCATTATCACCATGACGATGGTGGGATATGGAGACAAGTATCCTGTAACTCCTATTGGTTATGTTATTGGAACCGGATGTGCGGTGTCTGGCGTTCTCTTGTTCGCACTCACTATTCCTGTAATTTCCAACAATTTCACGCTCTTTTACACTCACGTGCGATCTCGTCAGATATCGAAGAGTACAGAAACACCCTTAGTTTCAGGGACCAAAGAAAAGCATGGGACGTCATTTCTTGAGGCCAGGCGCACTAGAATGGCATCGAAGTGTATCAAATGGAACTGCTGTTCTACTAGTACGAATTCAAACGAGTCACACGACAGACCTGGCCAAGAAGTGGAGGTACATGTAACGCCAACGACTGACAGGCCGGACTCTGAGCTTAGTCAGTATCAAAATGGATCAGTTCAAGGAAAATCGACTGAAGATGAAAAACAGAGGTCGGATTATTCTGTGAAAACCAGAATGTAAGGAAAACAAAAATGTTGATTGAGACCTTATTATGTTAAAAACAAGTATTGTTGAATGTGAATACTGTAGTGTTAGTAAAACGATCAATGTTGTCTGTGAAAACAGTAGAATAGTGAAAACAAGCAAAGCAGCTTCCTGTGAAAACCATAGTGTAATAAAGCAAGCAATATTAACTATGAAAACCGTAATGTAAGGAAAACAAAATTTGACTATGAAAACCATAGAGCAAGAAAAAGAAGCAATGTTGTTTGTTAAAAAACAGTACTATAAAGAAAACAAATAATGTTGACTGAAACCTGAGAAACTTAGCAAAAGGAAATCGAAACGACAAAACATTGACATGGTAAAAATTAATGTGTAACTCTACACAAGGCAAAGCCGAAGGGATATTGCGACAAACGGATAAAAATTAATATACTCACGAATCCCTGCCAAAGCAGAGATGCTACCAGGTGTTCACGAACTGTCATTATGGTGTCTGTGAAAATCGCAATTTAATAACAACAAACACTATTGTCTATGAAAACCGTAGTGTAAAAAAAATAATGTTGGCACTAGTGTAACAAAACTGGCAATATTGACTGTGAAAACCAAAGTGCAATGTTGTTTGCTCAACTTCAAATCGTAGTGTGATGAGAATAACAATAACAATAGTCCAAAGGAGTTGAATGGTAAATCATAGTGTAAGACAAACAAGCAATGTTTTATAAGTACTTTACCAATATTATATTGACTGTTATAATATATTATTTATAAGCATGATATATAATCAGATTAATTGCTCAAACCCTTTATTTATTGTGTGCTTGGATGTGCATAATTATATGTTGCGAAGTATTTCCAGTAGTAGTAATATTATTGGTTTGTTTTCATACAAACAATACCAATTGCTGTGCACGGTGCATAATCGAGTTGACATTTGCTGACAAGTAAGATAAAACAAACTAGGTATTAAATGGCAAATTATGTGTGGGCGGTGCTTTTACGTGTGTTAGAGGTTCCTTTTTCGTTATTTCCGGTATTTAGCTTCGTGTTTTTGCCAAGATATTATTCCCATATGCATGCTATTCGCTGTTATAGCATTATTTCAATTTCATTTATTTAAAGAGGTATTCCTGATTTTAAGACTGGTGCCACTGTTGTACTTGCACAACTAATAATTATATAACCTATGTTCTGCTCTTAGGGCATATTTTAATTATTGAAATTTAAATGTTAACGTTCTTATATCCAATTGAGGTTCAAGTACGTCTGTCTCGTATATACAGTCCAGAGGCCTCGATTGTTTGTCCACAACGAAAATTAATATTAGAGAGGAAACCAGATAACCAGCAAGA